>JALIZH010021162.1:0-14214 GCA_030522465.1 Rhipicephalus appendiculatus | reverse complement strand
ACCGGTGCACGAGGCGGATACCAATTTTGGTGTATATCCAGCTAGCGAACTGGACGCAAGCGCACCATGAGCGTGGCATGTAAATAGCGTTGTAGATGACATGCATGCCAATATTTTCATGTTACCACCTGCCACTTATGTTCATTATACAGTCATGTCACTCAATACCAAATATGGTGTATATCAAGCTAACGAAACGGCCGCGAGCGCGCCATGAGCGTGGCATGTAAATCATACTTTTCATGACAAGTTATTCATGATTTTCATGATATGACCAGCCACTTATGTTCGTCATACGCTCATGTTATGCCATACCAAATTTGGTATAATTCCCATTAACGATACGGCCGAGGAGAGCACAAAGTCGTAGGCGGCTAGATAGATAGATAGATAGATAGATAGATAGATAGATAGATAGATAGATAGATAGATAGATAGATAGATAGATAGATAGATAGATAGATAGATAGATAGATAGGAGAGAAGCCAGGTCGTGCACGCGAGCGGTGTTGTATCGTTTCGGCGTTCTAGTGTACTGCCCGTTTGTGTGGGATGGATCCCTTTTTGCGCTTGGAGAGGCTGGCATGGATGATGTATCCTTACCACGACACAGCGCGTCGCACCGCTGGAACTGCTGTAATAGACAATGTATCAAAAACACGCCAAGCGTTGTCAGGGCTGGCGCCGGCACCGACGCGGCAACGGCGAGAACATGGACGCAAATGAAATAGAGGTAGCTTAGTCTCGCATCGCGCTCGATTCGAAGTAAAATAATAAATAAAAACGCACACAGATTCCATTTGTACGTTTTAATATTTCTACAACTTTCATTGTTCTATTCAAGCAACAGATTGCGCAAGTTACACATGTCCCCTCGAATCATTCTCGCAGTGTCACGTACTACTCTGACGTACGCAGGACCATTCCTTATTGTACGTCACCTCCTCCATATTGGTGCGCGCGCCCGTGAGATCAAGGGCAAGCGGCGTTTAGTCTGACATTTCACCTCTTTCCGGGGTGCGTAGCGTTGCAAATCTTGGCAGACGTGATCGTGAGCGACCAGTGCATGCATTACGCTTGCCAGCTCGAAATGCTCAAACCTGGTAAGGGGCCCTTTATGGTGTTCCCAGACAAAGGATAAATTGACCCTGCGCGATTACCCCAGGCCAATACGAGGCTAAAAGACCCTTCATGCCTTTTAGCGGTCTGGATATTGGCTCCTGGGCTGCCCTTCGCAGCCATGCCGAAAAGAAAGAGACCCAGGAGCGTATTTATTCGACGGCGGACACCTAACTCACCAATGCTGGACAATAAAAGAAGAGTCCGTGTTCTGGAAACCGTGCGGGAAAACGGACAATAGCATGGCTAGTTAAACCATTGACGCCTTTGTGCCATCACAAACTGTAACATTTGTTTGCTTTCCTGTTGTAGACACAGGAAAGCAAACCTTCCTTCGAAAATTTGAATTTTTGTAAATATTTATTGTGCCTATATTTACGATTTTGGGGGCCTAAAACTGTGTTTTGTCTGCCTGTTTTTGGCGCCTAAAACGCGATTTTTTAGTGCCTAAAAATCCGGCCTCTACTGATCACCAACGATCCCACGATCAAAAGAGCACCAGTTACTGGAAAGCGGCGCACACAAATACGCATGCGACCGGTACACCGTCAAAGGCCGCTCTTGTGCGCTCTAGGCGACTCCGAGTTTATTAACCCGGCACCGTCGAGTAAGTAAGTAATACTTCGCCCGTATCCTAGAGCGCAAGAACGCGGAGGAACCGAACGCTGTGAGAGTATACATTGTCAGGATCGCTTCGCACGCGCTATGAATATGCTATCCAATAAACTCCGTTCATCGATCGAGGTCATAAAGTTAAAAAAAAACACCAACTAAATTGTGCCTAACGTAACTAAAATCCAATAGAAATTCTGGCAGTCCCGGTCACATCAACGTTCGGGAAGACCAGCGAAACTGGACTTTCCGGAGCTTCGCGGTGCATTCACAGATGCCACGGAAGTAATAATCGCGATACAAACAGCACGAAAACAGATTTGCATGTAGCACGGTGTGTGCACAGCGGTGGCGTCGAAATTTCCTCTCCTTTTCGCAGAACGCCAGCGACGCATCCACGCAACGTAACCGCGCAAAGCCGCGCAGCATAGAAATAAGGTGTAGCGTACGCTGGAGAGGAACGCTAACTGAGCCGACCAATTAAACTCGGCCCTCGGGATCAGCACTCGATCGGCATGCTCTCTCCTCGCGATATCACCGACGCCGCCGGGTCTGACACGACAGCTGCGCTCGCACAGCGCACAATGCTTCGCACTCGCCCGCAAGGCTTCCCATAGGTTTCCTTTCCAACTACCTCATCTCGCACCGGGGAAGCAAGAGACAGAGAGGAGGGTGGAGGCGGTCACCGTACGTCTAGAACCACCGTGGTCCGGACTGAACGTCGCCGGTGCTGCGACGGCCGCGCACAGGTTGCAGTCGCGTTTTATTCATTTTAGGGAGCCTTCATGTGCGCGCCTCCGTGCCTCCGTAGGCACGGAGGCGCGCACATGAAGGCTCCCTAATGGATGGATGGATGCTATGAGCATCCCCTTTATAACGGGGCGGTGACATGTCTGCCACCGGGCTCGAAAAAAAAAAAAAACTTTCTTTTTATGTTGGCCTGATGTCTTTCTACATTGATTAAATCTATGTTATTATAGCAAAGAAAAATATAAATTCACGGTCCATCTCTCTGCGTCTTAAGGCAGAATGACCTTATTTTTCCACATTCTTTATTTTTGTCCTTTATCTCTATTTTTCTGCCACCAATACTCTAACCGTCTCTTACTTATTTCTATCGCGGACGTGTTCAGCTTTCCATTGTTGTCCCTAAAACCCAAGGCTTCATGTAGACTCGTGCCCACACGTATATCTGGGTGGATATCGCCACATTCAATCAGTACATGTTCCATCGTTTCCTTAGTTCCCCCCACAGCATGTACATTGTTCTTCTTCGTTACTGAATCTCGCTTTATAACTACGCGTTCTAAGGCAGCCCGACCTTGCTTCAAACAGTAAAGCGCTTCCCCTTGAATTATCATAAAACCTTTCCCTCCTTATTTCGTTTTTTCCCTTTCGGTAGTTACTGAGAGCCGGCTTCTTTTCCATCGCTGTCATCCAATAAGTCCTCTCCGCCTCTCTGACTTTTCGCTTAATGCTCCTTGTTGCCATGTCGCCCACACTGCTAGCCGTATATTTACTGGTGAGCCTCCTAGTTCTTTTTCTCCACTGCGTGTCAACGCTTTTTCTATACAAATACCTGAAAACCTTCCCTGCCCATCTACTCTCCTTCATTTTCCTCAGCCTCTCTTCAAATCTCATTTTGCTCTGAGCTTCCCTCACTTCAAAGCCTGTCCGTCCCATATCACCCTTTACAGCCTCATTTGTCGTCTTCCCGTGAGCGCCCAACGCGAGGCGTCCCACAGTCCTTTGATTTACATCCATTCCTGATTGTACCTCTGACTTCATGCACACCACTGAGTTCCCAAATGTAAGCCCCGGAACCATCACACCCTTCCACAGCCCTCGAAGCACCTCGTACCTATTGTATCCCCATAACGCTCTGTGCTTCATAATTGCAGCATTCCTCTTTCCCTTTTGCTACTTATGCTTTCTCTTGTACCTCCATATATCTATCCCCCTCATTTACCCATACTCCGAGGTACTTGTACTCGCTTACCCTCGGTATTTTTTGGCCCTGTATTAAGACCGCATGGTCTTCGTGATCATTGAATACCATCAATCCACATTTTGTTGCACTAAATCCTAGTCCTAGAGCCTCGCCTTCCCTTCCGCATATATCTGCCAGCCGCTGTATATCATCTTGACTGTCCGCAAATAGGACAATATCGTCAACATAAAATAGACCTGGAAGCTTCTGCTCAACCATCACGCCGGCCTGTTTGTGTGACAGAATAAATCCAATGCTGCTACCTTCTACCGCTTTTTCCATCCTCACCATGTACAGCATGAATAACAGCGGGGACAAAGGACATCCCTGTCTCAGCCCCTGGCTAAGTTCAGCGCTGTCCTTGCTGCTTATTCCTTCCCATTCTACACAAACTGTATTTTCTCGGTATATTTCCCTCAAAAGCTGTATACAGTCGTCACCTATGCCCACTTCCTTCAATATATCCCACAAAATTTCCTGATTAACGTTGTCATACACCCCAGTGATGTCTAGATAAGCTACGTATAAGGGCCTGTTTTCTATTTTTGATATTTCTATACACTGAGTAAGAACAAACAGGTTATCGTCTAACCGCCTGTCGATTCGGAATCCATTCTGAAGTTCTCCCAAAATATCATTCTGCTCTACCAACGTTTCTATTTGAACACGAAAGTGTTTTATGCCGGGGTCCACCAAGATTTGAGTGACGTATTTCCGTCACGGAAATGACGTCGAAAAAATACACATGATCAGAAGACAAAGAAAAAAAGTTCCGTCAACGGGAGTCGAACCTACGACCTCTAGGTCCGCGACAAGAGATACCGGGCACGCTATCCACTGCGCCACGGTCCCATACTTCGCAGGCTTTAAAAACAAGCCTTTTATATCTACCACTGTCCTGTCACAGTGATCTTGCTAAGAGAAGTAATGCATTATGACCGTGAAATGCACGGTTAGTTTCTTCAAAGCGTTGTTTCTCCGCGTCCGTCCCATTGGGCGTGTTTCGAATAGTAAACGTGCAATTTTGCCGACGCATTAACACACTGCCAGGTGGCGACCTTACCCCTAGCATCCACACTCGTAGCATCCGTCCATACCAAAAATAGCTGTGCGACGCGCGAGTGCGTCGCGTGGCCGTAACTCCGCGTCCCTAGCCATGTTCCTAGCTCGCCCCGCGAAAAAGCGCAGCCGGCCAACGGGGAAAACAACGCGCGTTGCGTTTCCCTCTGGTCGGGCAGCGTTGTTCAATAACTCTAACATGCCGCGAGTAGGCGACCTTAGCCCAAGTTCGGCGCCCAATCATTGACGCTCTTCTGGCTGTCACACCGCTTTCAATGACTCCGCTCTCACCGTACAGCTACCACAAGCATCTATGACCACAAGGGTTTCTTTAATCATTCATCATGCACGTTAGTCGTCGGGATACAGATGTACCATCAAGCGTCAACGTGGATGCATCCACGTTAAAGGGTGCTATAACTGTCAGCACACCAATAGACATTCCGCAAGCTTTCTTATATCAATGTGCAGTAAACATTCGACTACCGTAAAATGAGGTTACTTTGTGACAGATTTCGTACGTTTTCATTCTCTCGCTGAACAATTATCAACATAAAGGTGAATGAATAGTGGCATAACGTTGCTGAAACATTCCCTCACACGATGGTATGTTCTACAAATCCGCATTTTTAATACAAACGGCTACATTCAGGTTAAAAGCTGTCACAAAGTTGCCCCGTCGTGTGGGGCAACTTTGTGACAACGTTGTTTTTGGCTGAATATGATTGGGAAAAAAAGGGCTCGCATAATGTTACCCCATCAAAAGTTTATTTGCGTTATGTACAATCGCTGTCAGTGTTTTCTTCTGGGCTTTTGTCAAGAGAAGACCTCTTCCTAGGTCGTCTAGCTCTGATACCGGAGGAAGAGCTGCCCTTCTTTCCGGTTGTCGGTTTTCCTGTCTTCCTCGCTTCTTCTACATCGGCAACCGATACGCTTTTCCCCGCTGGGATGTTGAGCATCTTCCTTCTTTCAACCAAATAACATATAATTTAAATTAAAAACATAGTGCGTAACTTTGTGACAGTTGGCGTGTCACAAAGTTACCCCGTGAAGTATCAACATTTCAGTTTCCTTTCTATAAACTTCAACATAGGTGACTTGATTAAATTTATATTGCAGTTTATTTTAACCTACATATTAACAATCACATGTACATAACTGTTTTCGCTGTTTTTTTCGTGCGGACGGGGTCGAGCGCACAAAGTTTACGGTGCTTCAACAATGCGCGCTAAAACTCCATTGAACGTGTCGGCGTCTAGAGGGGCTCCGGAGCGTGGGAACTTCAGCCGGCTGCCGCTAGGTGACACGGCATGTCAGGTGAGCTTGTTGAGTGGCTTATAGTTTTTCGGCAGCGCCTGGTCGGGGCGCACGATTTAAAGTACAGAAAACCGAGCGCGTGTCACAAAGTAAACCCCTGCAGTCACAAAGTAACCCCATTTTACGGTACTTCTGCAAGGACACGTTTCACTTTCGTGTTATACCGATTCCTATGACGGAGGGATCAACCATGTTTTTAATTTTACTGCCTGCATCGCCAACCTGTATAGCACCGATGTAATGGTTAGCGGTCTATACGAGCGAATGTTATCCTTTTCTCCCCTGCCTTTATAGATTAAGTTCATTCTACTTTTTCGCCAACTTTCTGGTATTTCCCTCTCCTGTAAGCACTTTTCTACGCCTTTCAGCAGTGCTTCTTTAGTGCTATGTCCTAGTTCGTTAATGAGGCTGAAGGGAACCCCATCTAAGCCCGGAGTAGTGCGCTTAGGAATTTTTCCTTCCGGCCTTCTTCCAATTGAAATTCTCAAGTACTACATCTTCCTCGGTTGTACTCTTTTGCATACTTTTACTCACCGGGGCAATCCCCTGGGCGACCTTTTTAAACGAGTCGGCTGTTACCTTTCGGATGTAACCTAGCGCTTCATACCCTTCCAATTGATTTCCGCCTTCATCTACCATATGTTGTTGCATTGCGACCGACTTCCTACCTAGCGCTTTTAGGTGGCTCCAAAATATCCTAGGCGCGGCCTTCTTCTTTTCACGAATCTCTGTCATCCAGCGTTCACTTTCGCCTTTAATTTTTCTGCCTCGACTAATTTCTGCACAATGGATTTTTGCTCTAAATATATTTCCCATATTTGGTTGACTTCGTCCTGTGGCCGCTTCTCCTTTTTTGCCTGTCTGTGCTCCCGTGATGCCTCACGTCGCTTCTCGATCGCATCCCGGATTTCTTTGTTCCACCAAATTTTGGCTTTCTCTTCCCTTTCCAACAAATAGTTTTCTTCTCTTTTTCTATTTCTTTCGTGATTAAATGTAGCAGCTCACTATACTTCCAGTCTTTGCCTGGTAGTTTATCTACTTCTTCCTCGACTCTTGCGGCTATATTTGTTATTTGTTTGTCATTTAAATACGAGCTGCCAAAGTTTGATTCTAGGTTCTTATTTTCAGTTTTATATCACATTTATAATGTTATGCGTTTATGATCACTACCCAAGCTGTTAATGCCTTCCTCGTCTATTCTCATCTCTCTAAGTTTGTCATAGATTCCTTCTGTCATGAGACAATAATCAATGCTCGATTGCCTGTTTCCGACTTCCCACGTGATCTGTCCCTCACACTAGGCCCCGCGTTAACTATTTCAAGACTATGTTGCTCGCAGAGATCTAGCAATAACTTGCCATTGGTGTCTGAATATCCGTCAAGGTCATGAATGTGAGCATTCATGTCCCCTAGAAGGATTATTTCAGCATCATGCCCAAATTCTTTAATATCGGTGCTTATGCATTTCACTATCTCCAGATTCTTTTCTCCGCAGTTATTCCCCGTCCCCAAGTAAGCTACACCTAGCCAGGTTTTCTTTCCACCTACTGTGCCCGAAACCCATAGGTGCTCTGAACACGTTTGCTTCACGCTATCCCATTTTACTCTGCTATGAATTAGCATTCCAACACCCCCACCTCTTCTTTCTGATATGATCCTGTTGCATCCTTCCCAAATATAATTGTCAATATGTGGTGGCTCTTCCAACTCTCTAAGGTGTGTTTCTGTAACCGCATAAACACCTATCTGTTCAACTGTCCCCTCAATCTCTAACCATTTTGGCTTTTTTTTTTCGGCCTACCCTGCATGTTAATGTAACCAACTGCAACACGCGCCTTCTCCCTTCTTTTACCTTTTCTCGGGTTTCTCGCTATACTACCTGTCAAAGAGTCCCCCCTGGTTGTTGTCCTCATTACACGCTACCCTGAACACCGAAGGGCCCGCGTGCCCCCCAAAAAAGGCTACTGCCGCGTCCTGCAAGTCGCCAACCCACCTCATGACCAAGCCTCTTATAGAAGTGAATTCTGTCACTTTGAAAACCACCCCACCTGTGCACCTCTCTGTTTATTTCCACTACCTCGATGCCTTTCTCTCGACTCATCTGCCATATCTCTTTGTTTGCGTCGACAACCGCTCTTTGCAGGTTCGCCGTCACGCACCGGTATCTCTGGTATTGTGCATACCACTATCTGCACCTGAGGGGAAATGGCGCGCATGTCATCGACCCCTTTCGCCAATGTGGTCGCTAGTTCGGCTGGTTCTTCATTCAAGACGCCGTTTAGACCTCCCGCAAGTCCGTCCCTCCTTCCCGCGTCCCACACCATCAGAGCGCATGCGCCTCTCCTCCCCCCTATCTCACTCCTCTCCTACGCTCACCCCCTTTCTCTCCTCTAGGAATACACTACTCTACGGAGCGGCCCCCGCGTCCCGCGTCCCTACACCCCCCACAGCGCATGCGCGTCCCCACCCCCTCTCTCCCCTCTCCTAAGCTCACCCCTTTTCTCTCCTCTAGGAATCTACGGAGCGGCCCCCGCGTCCCACACTTCTCGACAGCGGATGCGCGTCCCCTCCCCATATCTCTCCTCTCCTACGCTCACCCCCCTTTCTCTACTCTAGGAATCGTCTACTCTACGGAGCGGCGCCCGCGTCCCACAGCGCATGCGCGTTCTCCCCCCCTCTGTCCTACGCTCAGCCCCTTTCTCTGCTGTAGGAATCCTCTACTCTACAGAGCGGCGCCCGGTCCGACATCCCGACAGTGCATGCGCGTCCTCTACCCCCTCTCTCCTACGCTCACCCGCTTTCTCTACTCTATGAATCCTCTACTCTGCGGAGCGGCTCCCGCGTCCCACACCCCCACAGCGCATGCGCGTCCCCTCTCTCTCTCCTCTCCTACGGTTTCCCCCGTTCTCTCTTCTAGGAATCCTCTACGGAGCGGCGCACGACAGGTGGTGCGACAGCTGCATACTCCGCTGGGGGGCACCTGTTCCGCGGTATAAAAATGATGGAGCGCGCCTCATGGTTCTGGGCAGCGCCGCGATGAGCGCCCGGGCCGCTGCCGCGAAACGAGAGCGGCGACGTTTCTCCCGCTCAAGCTAACCATCTCCCCGCTGCTTCGCATCCACACATGGTTCCCTTTAGCGGGAGATGGTGTAATTTTTGGTCAGCGCGCCCTCTCGCGTCAGCCGCGTGCCTGAGGGGCGCGAGGCGCATTACATTTTTTTGCTGGGGTGTGCGGTGATTGGGACGGCCGGAGAGAAACCCGCCGGCGCGCTATCTCGGAGGCCATGAGCTCAAGGTGTTGCTTCGCCGCGCATGCGACAGATGGCGCGACGTGCTGCCTAAATATGGCGGCACACATTGAACTTTCTGTACGTGTTATGGTGTATAGGCCATAGAGTTAATTATACATACTCTAGAGGAATAGTTCCCCATAGGACCCATGCATTAAAACCTATAACCGCTATAACCACTCGGGGGCCGCCATGATGGAACGATACTCAGCTTTCGGGTGACGTGCACTCGCACTCGCCACTGCACGCTGCAATAACTCCTGCCATTTTTTTATGTTTCATGGATCTCTGTTGCATCGCAGTAAGAGACTGTAACATAAAGTCGAGTTGTTGGCTCATGGCAACGAAAAACACGGACGACGAGGCACTGTACACGACTCACCCGACGCGCAATCAAGCCGGCGCAATCGGCCGCACGCCGCACGGCCAGGCACGGCCACGCTTCAAATGTGGACACGGTACAAGGATGGTGGCGCCATCTAGTAAACAAACCTGCAAGCTCCTTTCCGCGCGCAGTGAATTGCATAAATGGCCATTGCATCTTTCCTAAAAGTAGTTGATATAAACACCAAACAATTTACGTCCGTTTATAATACGTGAACATGTTTGTTTATGATTTATATTGCGAGAATCTGAGCATTTTGAAGCGTCATATGTACCGCTTTAGTAAATTATTGCAATGGCAACAATGACAACGTACCAACATGTCGCTGCTCGCGCGGTTATAGCTTTTCCTCTAGAGTCTGTATATTATCTCTATGGTATAGGCAGCCAGAACTGCGACACTTTTCCCCCCTGAATCCTAACTGACACCCAGCTACGCAGCAGGTACGCGGCATCCTTTCCAACTCTCAGGCACAACACACAAGGTACAATACAGGACATAAGCTGAAGACAGCGCTTTGACTCGCTGCGATATTTTGCACTGACACCAGCAGCCGCCTTCGCTGCCGTCTGCCCGATGCCAACACACTGGACGCAGCGCCACCCCTGGCCTCCGCTGGCAGCGCACAAAGCCCTCCCATAGAGTTACGGCAAAGCTTCATGACCAGTAAGAGTACTGAAGGACTCTGGTACTACTACTGTGCTTCCGCGGCGGAAAGAAAATTTAGGATGAAGCGTTGTCCAACGTGACTGAAGCCGGAAAACGAATGTCGGCCTAACGCGTGATACCCATGTCAGAGTGCGCGTTCAGTAGTGCAGGCAAAGCTACGATAGTGCATGACCATAAACATGCTCTGCCAATAGGTTTGCGTCTAAGACCTTATGTTTGCAGCAACAGTGAGGCTTCACGAAGCGTTCGCTTGCTATGGCAGGCTGCATGACCTATACTCTGGGCCCGTGCTCCGGGCTTTTCTTGGCAATGAATTTTGCTAGGGTTTACCGTCCCAAAGCCATGATATGATTTGGAGGGATTCGGAAATTTCGACCACCTTGGATTCTTTAACTTGCAGCTAAATCTAAGACACGGGCCTCAAACATTTTCGCCTCCATCGAAAATGAGGCCGCCGAGGGCGGTATTCGATACCGCAACCTTCGGGTCGGCACTCGAGCACCATAACCACTACACCACCGTGGCGGGTCTTGGCAATGAAGCGAAAAACTGCGTAAGTGCTACCACAGATGAAGGTAATGTCACATTTGCTCCCGTGTTTTCTACTCATGCAATGAAGAAAGCCTTATTTAAAGCTATCCAAAAAGAGTTCACAGCACACACGCGCGATATATTTATATTCTTTCTACTTTGTACGTAGTTATTTCGGATTTTTTCACGTGTGAGAATGTTGCACTCTTTACATGTAGATCAAACTCCAAATGGTGTCTGTGTCTTGAGATGAGCGACCGTCGCCTTCTGGCTCTTCCGTCTACTACTCGCCTCAGAAACTTGCAACGAAGTGCACCCACATATGTCTGTCTGAAAAAAGTCACAGTTTCGCCGCAAGGGCGAAGCAATGCGACAGCAACAAATTGGCATTACACGCGAAGAACGGCAAGCACATCGAAACTTGGAGCGCACTGCTCAAGCGCAAAGGACGCACGAAACATACGGACAAGTATACACAGGACGATCGCGAACTAACAAGTGTCACAGTTGTTACTTCACTGTGTTTGAACAGCGCGCTTCTTTCGGAAACGCCTCTGCAGCCAGCAAAGTGACCTCCGTGCGCTCTGTAACCTAAACGCAATCTTTCCGGCGAAAGCACACGACGTAAAACTGCCCCCATCCCCCCCCCCCACCCCAAGATAATATTTTTTCTGAATTATCTTTCCTCATGGCTTCTATATATATATATATATATATATATATATATATATATATATATATATATATATATATATATATATATATATATATATATATATATATATATATATATATATATATATATATATATATTGCCACGCGCGGTTCTTTTACTGTATTCAGTTTCCGCCCACAAAGACAATCAGCAGTACTCGGCGCAGACCGCGCCTTATTGTTCCAGAAGCTTCTCGGTTGTAGTAGATCGTTTTGTTAAGATTGCACGCAAGACGCTAACACTCAAGATTATTCCAGAGCTTGCGCGACGACTAGTGATAAGGCTAGAGTGCTCGACGCGTGATTTATAAAAGCCGGCGCGTTCCAGCGATGTTCAGTTGATCGACGGCCGACGCTCTGTTCGCCGCTATCAGTGCCAGTGTGTATTGCTGTAATCTGACTTTCCGTTTACCGGCCACAAGTTCGGCCCAAATAAACAGTTTCATTTTGGACCTACCGACTGCTGCCTTCGTCGACGTCATGACCACGTGACATCTGGTGGAGGTGCTTCCCGGTCCATGTACCGAACGCCTCCCTCCAGCCGTGAGCCAAGCCCACACCGCCAAGGGGACACCGACGTCAACGCTGAGCAGCGAGCCAGCCGCAGGCGACAAGGCCTCCCGCCAGAATGCGGACCCCTACCCGACAAGATCCGGGCCACGGCGACGAAGACAACAAGCACGATGACGACCGCAGAACCCCCCGCGGCAATCGTTATGCAGCCACCCAGAGAGCCGCCGACGTTTCACGGATCTCCTAGTGAAGACCCCGAAACCTGGCTTGAGACATTCGAAAGGGTCTTCACATTCAACAACTGGGACGCGGACGACAAGCTGCGCCACGTATACTTTTACCTAGAGGACGCAGCTAGGACCTGGTTCGAGAATCGGGAGTCCGCTCTTCGAACCTGGGACAACTTTCGCGGCACTTTTTTGGAAACGTTCACGAGTGTCGTCCGAAAGGAAAGAGCCGCAACCTTGCTGGAGACACGGGTGCAACTTCCGAACGAAAGCGCCACAATTTTCGCGGAGGAAATGACCCGACTCTTCCGCCACGCTGACCCCGCCATGTCCGAGGAAAAGAAGGTTCGCTTCTTGATGCGGGGGGTTAAGCAAGACCTGTTTGCCGGCCTTGTACGCAACCCACCGAAGACGGTCACAGAATTTGTCTCGGAGGCCACGACGATCGAGAAGGCCCTGGAGATGCGTACTAGCCAGTACAACCGCCGCATTCCCTCGACGACCTACGGGGAGGTTCAAGCGCTGTATACCGACGACCTGCGCGACACCATCAGAGCAATCGTTCGGGAGGAGCTGCGCAAATTCTTGCCAACTTCGCAGCCTCAGGTAGAGCCGATCACCGACGTCGTGCGCCAGGAAATCCGGCATGTTCTTGGAGCATCTGATCCAGCGCAGCGTGAGCCCCAAGCAATGAGCTACGCTGCCGCAGCGCGTCGTAACGGTCCCCCCGCCGCGCCCACGTGAAGACTTCGCACCACCGCAGTTCCGCCGCCAGACGCCACCGCCACCGACGCCATACCGTCCACCCACCGGCCAGCGTTCCGCTCCGAGGAAGACCGACGTTTGGCGCGCCCCTGACCACCGTCCCCTGTGCTACCACTGCGAAGAAGCTGGCCACACCTACCGCCGTTGCCAGTACCGCCAGATGGGACTGCGTGGTTTCGCCATCGACGCGCCGCGTCCACAGCGGGGTGAACGACCACGCGACATCGCCGACTACCTCGCAGGAACGCAGTGGACGCCTTGAGGATCTTCCCAATTGCCTTCGCCAGGGCGCTACACCTCACCGCACCGCAGGCGGTACGCCGCCCCTGCTCGGGGCCGCTCTCCGAGCCCTTATACCGGAAAACTAAGGGCAGCAACCGATGGAGGTGCGGTTGCTGTACGTCGAACGACCGAAGATCCTCCGCCGACGCCGTCGCCGCCGCCGCGGCGACACCTGCTGAACACGACGCGAAGCAGACAGAGCCCTGCTGACGAAACCTCGTGGATCGAAGAAAACCTGACGACGCAGCATGGAAGCGGCGCTACAAATCGACGGAGCCGTGATCCGACGCCGCGACCTAACCGGAACGCAAGGCGACGGACTAGCGACCTCGACGTTCTCATCGACGGCCACAACGTCACCGCTCTCGTCGACACTGGGGCCGACTATTCCGTCGTCAGTGGGCCATTCGCCGCCAAGCTGAAGAAAGTAAAGACCGCGTGGAGTGGACCTGAAATCCGGACAGCTGGAGGCCACCTGATAATGCCAATTGGAGTCTGCACGGCGAGAGTCACCATCAGTAACCGGACTTATCCTGCGAGCTTTGTAATCCTACAACACTGCTCCAGGGATGTGATACTTGGAATGGACTTCCCTAAGTGACCACGGCGCCGTCATCGACCTGAGGTCTGAGTTGATAACACTAACCTCAGAAAACGCGCTCCCGCCCCACGCGACGCCAGGGAACCATGCATGGAACGTGATAGAAGAGCAGGTGACCATAGGCGTATCTACCGGAGGGG
>JALIZH010021161.1:0-26105 GCA_030522465.1 Rhipicephalus appendiculatus | reverse complement strand
CCACCTAAGGTCGCTTACAGACGCAACACCAATTTTAAAGACATGCTCGACCATGCAAAACTCAAAGGAAAGACTCGGACAACATCTGGTACCTGTGGCCGCTCCAGATGCTCCACTTGCAAACATATACAGCCGGCTACCAGCGTAAAACATTTAGATGTGAACAAATCGATCGTGTTACACAATACAAATTTCTGGGGGTTCAGTTTCAGGAAAATGTTCGATGGAATAAGCACGTAGATTTCATTACACACAGTATCTCACAAACAATAGGTATGTTAAACAAACATCGTAACTTACTGCCTACACCCCTTAAACGACAGCTTTACTTTTCCTTGATACATTCTCGCCTTCATTACTGCATACTTGTTTCGGGGGTTACATCTCAAAACAATTAGAACACCTTACTCATTATGCAAAAAAAGCTCTCCGCTTTGTTCATAATTTATCATACCGCGAACATGTAACCTCCTATTTCTTCGTAAATCGTATTCACAGTATTTGTGCAATGTACGCTCATCGACTCTCCGAGCTCATCTACTCTCAATACACAGCCGATTCTCAAAAGTTTATATCTACCACTAGCAACAATTCTCCTAAGTATCACTTCAGACATTGTGGATTCATCATGCCAAAAACCAGAACAAATTATGGACTTCAGTTATTAAATTGGCAAATCCCAAACCTTTTAAATACTCACAAAGATTTAATGTCACATATTACTGCATGTCACACACTCTTAACATTCAGTAAGCAATCTAGAAAATATTTCTTTGAGTGTGATGCTCGCGAAGTGTCATAATCGCAATCTTTGAACGTCTCCATAATCACAGCTTTATTTATTCGTCTGTCATGTACTTCTTTATTGGTCAGTAACCTAGTCATGCAATTGTTTCTGTATCATTTGTGTTTATGATGATCTTGTCATAAGTTATAGTCATAATTTTGTGTTATGCACTCCCATCACTGCCTAAATGTCATTTCTATTGTTTATTTTTGAGTATTGTGTGTATTATGTACCACACGCATGTGATTACGCTGTGTAGTGAATGCTTGTATGGTGATGGAGGCCTAGTCAGGTGACGTTTCTTGTAACGTCACCTTTTGCCACCAGCACCATGACAATCTTGTATTGTTGCACAAAATAAATTAAAAAGAAAGCACAGCATCGGATTACATTCACAAGGTTACATCGAGCTTCACCTGCACGTCAAACAACCTAATATTTTATCTCGAGTGTTCCATCTGTCAAAAACAATATATAGGCGAAACTGGACAGCCAATTATGTACGACTGAACGGCTACCGTGCAGACACAAAACACAATTTACCAAAAGCAGTAGCCAGCCACTTCAATCAACAGGGACACAATTTCAACCAAGCCAAACTTTACATTCTACAAACAAATTTCCGGTCACCACGTGATAGAAAATACATGGAATCGTATTTGATACACAAATTTAAATCCCTACACCCATCAGGAATCAATCTAGCACGTGGCAATTTGGAATCACTAAAAGCCATAACATAATTACTGTAATATTGAGATACATGAAATACACTCAACCTTCGAATGACCATAACCAGTATAACATAGAATCGTTCCTAGCTTACACATCATACTATTAATGTTCTCTTCCAATTTTTAAATTTGACATACATATATATGTATGTATGTGTGTATATTGACCGCGGACGTCACTTTACGGCAGACGTTGTCGAGGAACTCCTCCGTATGCGTGGCTCGGAACTCCGACACTCGACGCCTTACCATCCACAGACGAATGGCCTTACCGAACGAACTAACCGGACACTGGTCAATATGCTGTCAATGTACGTGGCGTCCAACCATAAGAACTGGGACGACGTCTTACCGTTCATCACGTAAGCCTTCAATACTGCCCAGCACGAGACCACCGGCCACAGCGCTTTCTTCTCTATGTTCGACCCCCTCGTCATAGCCTAAATACCATGTTTTCGTTCTGTGATAATGACGATCTTTCTTTAGCCGAAACCCTCTGTGTCGCTGAAGAAGCTCGCCGTCTTGCCCGCCTGCGTACCACAGCATCACGAGACCAATCAAAGATCCGCTACGACAGCAAGCACCGACACGTCACCTACGAACCGGGAGACCTTGTGCTGGTATGGAAGCCTTTGCGCAAGCGTGGTTTGTGCCAAAACTCCTCGCCCACTACACCGGCCCATTCGTTGTCCTTGAGCACCTTAGTGCAGTGGACTATAGAATAGCATGACTGACAGCTAGTGAGAGACGATCTACAAAGACTGAGGTCACTCCCAAGTCGCTCGTCTAAAACCTTTTAGACGGAGGGACGATGCATAAAACGCGTGGTGCGCTTCGTCTGCGAGGGAGGAAATATTACGCCGTGTATGTGCCGGACTGAGATGAGGGAAAAGAAGTGTGGAGGTTGAAAGAAGATCTCTCGGAAGCTTCGTCCTGTGTGCTCTTGCCGTCCAAGCCTTCTGTTAATAAACCCCTAAACCCCCTACTGTGGACGTAACAATATATTGATATATACATATACTGCTCTTATGAAGTTTTTATTTTTGAGAACCTGCCAACCACTGTTCCCTTTCCTTCTTTCCCCGCTTCTAAGAACAGTTCCGCCCCCCGCACTCTCAAACTCCTTAGCGCCAGGAAGTTCTCCGCGTCGTATTCCATTTGTTCCCCCCACTGTCCCTATCCCCACCTGCGATACAGTAGTGGTGCAGGTCGGGACTCCCTCAGGTCCCTCTCACATTCTGTCCCTATCCCCAACCCGTCTTTAAGCGTCATGCCGCCCAATTTTTTAGGTGATTCCCCCGAGAGGGCCATGTACGGTAACACTTGACGCATATGCATGCCAATGACTAATGACTTCACCCTTTAACCCTTGTTTCTCAGCCACCCCTTCCGGTATCACTCACTATCGACATTTTGACTTTTAAAAGTAACCCGCCCGCTTCTCCCTCTTTTGTGACTTCTTTCCATTGGTGCTTCCCATTCATCGGTGGTTGGTTGAAATAGGCAGACGCCACATCGTCGAAAACCTTCGCGATAGCTGGACCCGGCGCCCGTCTGTCGGTTTTCGAAGTTTCATGCTTCGTCTTTCCTTTCTGTACGCCGATGATACGACCACATTCACCTCTCATAAAGATATCTCATCTCTAGTAAATAGTTTGAATGCTGACTTAGAAAATATTTTAAAGTGGTGTAATACCAACGTGTTATTTATTAATGCTACTAAAACCAAATTTGTTGTATTCACTTCACATCAGCGAAACTTATTATCAATACCACATATCACTTTTGGTCCCCACTCCCGCTCTCCCAGCTCATGTTCTTCCTTTCTTGGCATCCTTCTTGATAATAACTTAAAATATCAGTATCATATTGCTGACATAAAAAAGAAAATAGCATATGGTATACGCGTCTTAATTAAAACTCGTCCTTACTTCTCACGCACAACATTGCTGTCTCTTTATCACTCTTTCGTCCATTCTCATTTTACGCATGGTATAATATGTTGGGGAAATACTTACAATACTCATGTCGCATCTCTCCAGACTGTCCAGAACCATGCTATTTGAATAGTCACGTGCAGCTCACGCCTTTCCAATGCCAAATCTCTACTTCGCGAGAAAAACATCCTTACCATTACTGAACTCACTAAATACAACCTAGGTATTTTTTTCCACAGACTTATTAATAACGAAGTTCCGCCGGCCATTTTTCCGTCTTCTAATCTAATGATTTATAGTACTACTCGATTCGGATTAAACAATAATTTTCTTTTGCCCTGAATTCGTACTAATTACGGTAAGCAAACTGTAACATTAACTTCCATTTCCTTATGGAACACTCTACCGCTTATCATGAAAACTACAAGATCATTACATCAATTTAAGAAAGAGCCAAAAATGTACTTACTTCACGCAGACTAACCAGAAGAGTTATTGTTCCTATTCATTGTGTGCTTTATTGTGCAGTGTATCTTGGATAAGGTTATTAAACTGATATACGCTTGTTTTTTTGTTTGTTTGTTTTTTGTCTCTTACAATTTTTTAGTGACATGTTAATACCATGCTATTTATTGTAATCACGTGTGCATTTTTCTACTGTTCTTATGTTTTTTTTACTTCACTACTATCTTTCGCTACTGTTGCTATGAAGTGCTTGCTACCTCAATTGTCTTTGTACAGGAGGTCCCGATGCAGTCTCTTGACTATGGGACCTCCTTCTGTATACTAAATGCGTGTAACTTTGCCCAAATTTTAATAATAAAAAATTGATTCTGATTCTGATTCATATTTGTGGCGGCTCCGACTTTGTTGTACCCCCCTACCTTCCTTCTTTTTTTTCTTTCTTGCTCTTATTTTTCCTCGCCTTTTTTCTTTCTTTCCTCCCCCCGCCCCTATTTTTACAACTCCAGCTCCCCTTACTTCCGAGAACAGATTCTTTAGCGCCATTGCAACCTTGCTTGAAATGAGACAGGGGCTACACTCATCTGCTTTATAGATTTTTTCTCTCCAGACTGCATTTACCAGCACGGACGCGCGCCACCACAGGAGAGGACGTCAGTACTAACCCCCTTAAAACTAACACGCCAAAGATGACAAGGGTCCTTTGACAAAGATAGGTCCACGTATCGAAACGTCGTCCAGCCTGTCTGAGGCACTTCTGTTCTTCCCGCTTAACCCCCCTTCCTGAATAAAGAATTCAGTTGCTAGTAGCGCGTCGTCCTGTGTCCTCCTTTTTCTTGCGTGCTGTATATTTCGCGCACAAGCAGCTTGCTTGGGGTCAGTCGGAAGCTAGTATCTTCCATTTCCCTGCTCTCGACTCAGGCCTGGACGGGAGCTTCTATGGGCTGCTGCAAACGGAGCCGTTAGAGTTCTATCTCGTGCTGCCGTTTCTTTTCTCTCTCAGCCATCTCAGCTTGCATCTGCATCTTGCACCTCTTCTTTCTTCCTTTGCTATACATGCGGGTAGTTCTCTTTTTCCGCCACTTCTTTTGTAATTTTGGCTCAGAAACGGGATCCTAGCCAAGAACAAAGTATCTGCCTAACTTCGAACACTCTCAGCACGCAGGTTAGCGAGAAGGCTTTGCTACACATAAAAATGCAAATGCCCCCCACCTGCCCGAAGGGAATCGTGAGGAAATGCGAATGCGCCGACACCGACTTCATCGCCTTGAGAGGCGCCCAGCCAGCGAACGGTCGAGAGTGAGGCGCGAGCGGAAGGGAGAGAGTGGGGCGCAGGGAGTGAGAGAGAGCGAACGGCGAGAGAAGGAGCGGCGAAGCACTGCACCTACCCTCTCCTACACTCTCAGGTTAGCGAGAAGGCTTTGCTACACATAAAAAATCAAGCATACCCACGAAGTGAATGATGGTGAGTGGGCGAAGTCGGAGGGATCATTCGGGTAACCGTGAATCTTCCTGTACATTGCCCACTCGATCATGCAAAGACGTGACAACACGTGTCGCGTCTTTGCATGATCCTGGGAGTTCGATCGTGAGCTGGGCACGAGCGTCGCCGACTTGTGTTCCGGGCGCTCCCAGCCTCAGCGACAACGCCAGTTAGCGTTCCACGACAGAGGAAGACAATGCCACCTACTCAGACGCCGAAGTCCACACCAGTGCTCGACGCAACGCCTCGCCTCCGCATGCATCGCCATAGAACGCTGCTGTGAGTTGTGAAAGCCACGCGTCCTTGGCTATCGGTTGTGCCGCCGTGAGTACCGGAGCCGCCGCATGCTCCGCAGATACCAGCTGCCCTAGTTTCGCGACTCCGAGCGAAAGAGAAAGCGCGCCCAGAGCGAGCCCCTTTTCTTATATAACAGCGCCATCTATCATCTTTAATCATCAACGTATACGAAAAACCAGCAGCGCCATCTAGTGATTATTTCCAAGGACACATACACACAACGCCATCTATTGAGCAATTCATAAACTAGAGGTGGCTACATACATACTACAACTACTTCAGAGGAGGAAACGACCCACACCCTGAGAAGCTTCGCTTCCCTAAAACGTTTACGATACCACTGTAAACGACTGAAGGCGCCTACTGCCTACTATGGACCCACTTTGCACCAAAAGATCCTGTCGCGGACGCCAGAATAATTGTAACTCATCCTGTAAATGGGAAGGCAGTCACCAGGCAGATTCCAAGGGCTGACGTATAGGCCCCACGAAAGCTAGGACAATTGAGGGTAGGTCCTTTTAGTGCACCAGCGAACGCCGGTTCTGGTCCAAAGACCGAGTCGGAGCGAAGAGTGGCGAACACAAACAAATTATATTCTTAGTTAAGTCAGTACTATCATTATATACACATATACAAACATGCACATTCGGCCAGTAAGTTCAGATGGTGTTTAAGACAACGGGAACAATCAAGCCAATCTCGCGCCCAATCCAGTCTCACGTATTACAAAATATCTTCAATAACACCCATAGTCTTGAAATATTCACCAGCCGTGTCCAGTTCACAAATTCATAAAATGGGTCCCAATGTTTTCTTCAAGGAAACATCCAGGCAGACCCCAGCGCCGGTTGTTGTTGTTCCCTTCGTCGCCGGCCTGTTACATGACTCTTCTGCCGCTTCTTCACTCACCGACCTGACTCTTCCTCGCCGCCAGCTTATGTCAGGCCGTGCTCCAGTTCCCTACTATTCCACACCACTCACGTGTGCGTACCACAGCGAAAGTCTGGGAACAGGGTAAATCATTCTAGTAGGTTCTAGTGCAGAGACAAACGCGCCCCAGACGCAGCCGCGTTGGCTTCTCAAATTCTCTTGATGTTGCCTGGTGTTCCCTTTAACGGCGTGCGCTATCTGTAGAGAAGGTGAAGGGGTATGCTTTGAAGAAGAGACCGTTGCTGGCGCCATTAATCGCGGCGCGTGATCGACTACAGCCGCCTGTTTTGACGCGCTTTTGAGGGTGATTTCAGCGCTCCGTTGTGACAGTCGCTCAATGCAACAATTTATGTTAACCTGGGTGGCCTTACCTCACATCAATGCTGCCTTCTCAGCTGTGAAGAACAGCGGATTCTATACCTTCTAACAGAATTGTCGGGCAGCTTCTTCGCATAATCTAATGTAAAGTGGACCTACGTTACCAAACACCTTGCTTTTACGCAGGAGGCTACACGCCCTGTTATCAACATTATTACAGCGTGTATCCACTGGACAGGGAAACGATTATGCGTGAACTTGATGAAAGGCTGATTGATAACGTCGTTCATTCAAGTAAAAGTTGTTGTGCATCGCGTATTGCCCTATGAAAAAAGCCGCACTGCGTTATTTTGTTGAGTACTCCCGGCTCAAGAGAATCAGATAAAAACATTTGCCCTGTGCTCCACACACGTAGCGCATTCCACAATTAACATCACGCTCAATTTTTTACTTCCTAAGACCTCAAACCAGGGTACTGAAAAAATGTGAGCTGTTCAGCACGACCACGAAGAAGGCGCGTTCGTACTGTCTTACGGGCTACACGAATTTAATTTCCCGGTCTTCGATCTCTGTTCTGCTGCAGCCATTTGAAACATATTATGGGCACTGTCCTAAGTGAAATAAACAATGCAAACATTACTGCCAAGCCGCAAAATAATTGTGTTGCTTCCTAGAATTCATGCTCCTAGAATGTGTGGTCATCCTCCAGTATGTTCGCACGGACTATATTGTGCTGGCTCGTGTTTCCGAGTGTCTTAAGCATAAAAATAAGAAGACTGTTCCGCCGTTTCTGGGTCTCTGGCCTTGTTACCGTTGGTTCACTGGATGATTTGCCGAAACAGAGGATAAGTAATAAGGCATCACACTTCCGCACTAAACTAATAAGGAGCGGCCATATAATAACGGCGGACATACGAATCTATTTTGTGCTTGCAGTTACACATTTTAACCTAAAAAACTGCTGCACTTTCAAATGAACAACCACTTGCCTAGCCAAAAGTGCAATATTTGCACACGTCTTTCCTGAATGGATGCTCTGCCTCAGACAAGGCAAATAGATTCAGGGAATTTTTCGTACCAAATTCCCTCGTGCCAGCGTCGGCTTTATTGACGCTATTATCAAGCTGTCACGCAGCCATGGGCAGCGTGTCCTTCAGCTGGCCTATGAATGCCGCAGAGCAGATACGTCTACCCTTCATGTGTTTTCCGGTGGAACTTAGGCTCACTTCATGGTTCTACTCTACGTACACGGGTAATATAAAGTTGCTGGAGTTTTTATTTCCGCATGTTCTTTTTGACAATGCGTGCGAGTACATTGCGTGCGAGCTTTTTGGGCTAGTTGGAAAAATGCATCAAGAGATGACGAGGAAGACACAATAAAACTAGTGCTAAGTTCCCATTGATTTTTTATTGCCAGGAGCAACACTATAAGTACATTCATACACAGAAGGCCCCGTCACCGCTTGTAGAAACCTGCCGCGTCCCGCGAGGTCAATTTGCCTGCAGTGAGCGCCACCGAGGGGCCACAGACACAGCTATTAGCGGCCCTCTTGGTGTGTAAACTTACTAGCCGAAAATCCACGTTTGTAGAATTTATTTCTAGTACCTGGGGCTCTTTTTTGCGTGTAGTATTTCGTATCTGTCTACAATAGTTCCCCCTCATTTTCTTTTTGCCACAGGCCGTGCAAGAACGCTTTTCTTACACATCAAGACGGAAGTTCTTCCAAAAAAAGAGTTCAGCTACTAATCGGCGCATGAAAAATGCATTATGGGCACCTGTTCGAGGACTTCTTCGTTCATCTCTTTCTTTCTGTCATCTTTCTTTTTTTCTGTCAGATTTCTTTCTGTATCTGTTTCCATATAAACCTCTCCTCCCTTCTCTCTCCTAGTCTTCACATCTCTCACCCTCACTTCTCTATCTTGCCCTTTGCATTACAATAAAGTGTATGGCAATACTATATTCTACCCCATAACTTCCTTCATTTCCTACTCATGTTCTTCCTCGTCACACTTACATCAGTCCCTTTCACCTCCCCTTCCCTTTCCTATCCTATTGCGAAACTGTACAACAGATGGCCATGCATGCTGCACCCTCTCCGTCCTCTCCTTTCTTTTCGCCCTCCCTTTACTTTCCCGCCCCCTAGCTATAGTGTACCATGCATGACATTGCGATACGGCAACAAGCTGCGTAGTACCTACTCAGTATCTCTGGCCCATAAACTATACTATACAAGGCTACACCATGCTTTAGCCTCTTCCCTCCTATTTCCTTCCTCCTTAGCCTCACACCACTTATTCCACTTGCTACTAACTGCACCTTACGGTTTGTGCGATTTATGTTGATCCCCTCATTCTCGAACAAAACGGGGCGCAAAAACATATCGGAGTTTTTTCATATTCACGAGGATCATTAAATGCCAATATTCAGGCCGCAAATTTGCATACGTGCTGTGGTAAAATTAGCTTGCACTGGAGGCGCAACGCTAAAGAGACAGTGCAACTGATAGGCACCTATGTAGTCGTGGCTGTTGCCGTTTCGCTAAGTATTGCAAATTTCCCCTTTCTTCTATTTGTTTCTTCTCTCTGCTCTGTTTTTGCCATTTCTATTTCTATTATTTCTCTTCGTCTATTTATCGCTTGCTTCATCCTTCTTTCTATTCTTTTCTCTGTATACCTCAAACTCTAACTTTTGCCTCTGTTTCCTTGATTCTCTCTGTTTCTCTCTTTTCTCTTCCTTAATTTCGCTCTCTCTCCGTTTCTGCCTTTCGCATTCTTTCTATGCTACGAGGAGAAATTATTCTTGACCTAGCTCGTCTGTGCTTGAAGGCTTCCTCCTCCTCCTTTTCTTGCTACTCAACCTCGCAGCTGTCCTCCATGCGCTCACTTCCCTTCCCCACCCCCTCCTTACACTATGCTATACAAGCCAATGTCATGCTTTGCTAGCGTGCCTGGATAGTAGAGCGGCTAGAATGGTCACCTTCGGAACTAATTTACGCAGACATTAAGTGTAGTAGCTAATATTTTTTTTGGCGAAGACTCAGTCTTTTTTATTCTCTGTGTCTTTCTCTCCCTTTCTCTCTCCCTCTCTGAAGTCGTTCTCTCACCCATCAGAGTTATCACATGCCTTGTCGGTGAAACTGACACATTTGTTCTTGGAGCGAAGCTGAAGAATATGATATAGACACCACGTGCCAGTCCATCATGCTGATCATGTATGTTTCCGACGGACAAACTACCGGGATGTTAAACCACTTCGCTGTTTATACTGTTCGTTCTTGTATAAGATTAACGTCGCAATTTGACTCAGACTATGGGAATGGCGATAGTGATGGGCGTGAGATATTTTCTAGTGCCTTGTGTTGTATTTACATGCATGGATGACCAACACGCAATAATTAACAAGTCATGACATGAATGCCATCATTTGCCTCAAATGCAAGCAGTGCAATGTATGCAGCTCCTCGCTTACCACTTCTCATTACATCGACGCGTGTGACATGACGGAGCTCTTTTTACTCAAGCTCAAAAACAACCTTATTCAAGGTTGTTTGGAATCGTGGAAGGAGCGCGGAATCGCACCGGGCGACCAAACACCTGAATAGCACCAAGAGTGGGTGGTTGAAAGGCCCAGCCATTACAAAGCGCTCAGGCATAATTAACCGTCGTTTTCGGCAGCAGCATCAGCAAAGTGTGCAGCTGTGCCGGTGTGCGGGTTGCCTTACACATGCGTAGTTACTACGTCGCCAATTCGTAAAAGCAAGAAATATGGTGCAGCGGGCATTTAACAACTGTAGTTGCAGTAGGCATTCTAAAATAGTTTTAAACGACCAATGTTACCAGCGCAAACGTTGCATATCTTGAGGCAGTTGAGCTGTACACCGAGAAACGAAGGGAGGCTGGCGTTTGAGAAGAAAATGCTAATTGAGGTGAGATCACGCTAAAGCATTGTTCTCTTTTAGGCAAAGCTCGTGCTTCTTCCAATTCGTTTAACTTATTCATCTGCTGCACCAAACATTGATTCCATCATAGACATCAAATTATCCTGTTGCAGAGCGTGGAAATGCGCAGACTATTTGCAGAACCACCTCGTGTAACTTGCAGGTTGGTGGCCAACATAAGGGATGTGGTTACGTCGAAAAGGTTGCTGTAAGCAACAAAGGAGGCTCTATGTTCTCGAGCACGCGGTGTACGTTCTGTCCTGCAACAAATGCCACCAACGCGGCACGGAGTATATGTTCTTTTGCTGATGATATACTGGGAGATTGGAGCTGTGATACACGCAACATCGTCCATTTCGCGTATACATAGTTCCCTGTGCACAATAGAGTGGACAAATGGCATTCACTAAATAACCACAAAGCCTACCAGTAATCCCATCACAACTTAGAATTTCAAAGCTTCTAAACACAATTGCACACACCTTTGAAAACTTCGTCAGAATTTTGTAGTCCGCCTTCCAGATCCATTACGACAGAGAGGCATGTGAATCTTATTTAATACACAAGTTCAACGCTGTTACTGGCTGTACTGACAAGAGCGTAAGTATTCCTGCATAAATAATTACAAATAGATATACACTGTCCTTCTGAATATGAATCTCCTGGTAAGCATGCGTCATCTCTACCATTCCTGGTTGTAGCTTGCAGTATATGTATGAATGTGTTGGAGTATGTATGCGTTTGAGTACACGTGATTATGAAGGCGAGTGAGTAGTTTGGAGTGTCAGTATTGAGAATATGAGCGTGAGTGAGTACGTATGAGAGTGAAAATATGTGAGTATGAACAAGAGTGACTAGCTTGCAAAGTGCGACTAAGTGAACTTCTGAAAATATTGCTGGCACCACTCATAGGAGCGACACGACAAGCATGAACGTGCGAAGTAGCTTGTAGCCTGAGTATAAGGCAGTGGGCGTGAGTCAGTATGCATGGGTGTGAATGCACGTGAGTACGAACGGGAGTGTGTAATTTTAAATGTGAGTATATATCTGTATGGACGTAACCGAGTATGTACGGGTGTCACTATAAGCGATTATGAACGTGAGTGAGTGCGAAGCCTGAAAGAAATTGGGGCGAGTATGAGTGAGAATTCTCTCGTAGTGCCAATTTATGGTTGCAAATAACTGTGATCAAGGTCAAGGTGAAATTATTTTTAGAGACCGCTGCCTGTAAACTGTTGAATGTTTTTTCGAAGCTTTATTTAGGTTGCTGAAGCAGCAGTCTATAACTAAGTTCACCTAAACATCAAGGAATCACAAACACCACAGCTCGTAGTTGTCATTTGTGTCCGCAAACGTAGTTTTTGCGCGCTGTATCATGAGCATGATTACTGACGAACTCCACTTATCAACTCCACAGTGTCAGGGTACCTTGAAGAATCACACTGACATGCTGGTAGTGACGAGAAGTTCCAAGGGAAAGGCGCTTTCGGCTACCCCGTTGTAAGCGTGTGGCCTCTTGTGCTTCTGTTGTCGTAGCGATGACACGCCAAAAGATATATGATATCCTTTGTGTAGTTAGTAAAAGTGTTTCTGGCTTAATGGTAATTCCATCGATGAAAGTTCTCTGTGCAGAGCCTCGCGATGGCAGGCTAGCTATAATTTTAAAATGCTGAACTTCATGTCGTTCAGTGTTGAATGATCGGTGCAGTAAGCTGTTAAACAATAGATTGTCGACCCTCCTTGCTTGAAATTTTTAATAGTTACGATTGATGTTATCAAAGTATAGGTTCTTGACGCTATCTCAGCCGTTTGAATAGCGTTAACGTCGATCAATTTGTAATTATTGCTCATGAATACTCTGGAACTCTCTGACGCAGGCTTCGCACACAAACAAGGGCATGCGAAGACAGCGCTCGAGTGTAGCTCGCACCGTCACACGTGACGTCCACAGCAGAGCGATTAGCCATTACTTGAAGGACAGAAGTTGTAGTAGCTGCTAAACAAAAAAGGACAAGCGAGAATACAGCTGGACAGAGCCAAAACCGCATCAACAACAAAAAAAAAATTAGAGAAGAGAAACGCCAGGTCAGCGGGAAACACGGATTACACAACAGCGAAAGCTGGAAGAGCTCCCTTTCTAGAGCCAGTTGAAAACTTTCTTGCGGCAACTAATACAAGTAGATTTGAAAGCTGCACACTATGTTACCAATCAATAATTTTCGCGATTCAGGGAAGCTCTATGCCAATAATCGACATTATGAGTAGAAGCGAGGTACAAACTTCACGTCTGTATGTACACTTTGTTGACAGGATGATAAGAATTATGTGTGCGGCCATTCTAATCGGGAGTTGTGGCTGAGCCCTTGGTAATGATTTGGAAGCATTAAATGATCCACACGTTACGCCATTCGCAATGTGTGACGCCCGGTTTTTATTCTACCACGCTGTATTACATAAGTTCTCTTTTCGTCCACTTTCCTTTCTTCAGATTTACATTACAATTAATTCTAATAGCTTCCCCCTATACTTTCCTTGGCATCTTTGTCTGTTAGGTCTCATTAATACTGTGTTTAACAAAGCAAACGGGTCCTTAAGTTCACAATTCTTTCCTTCATTCATAACGAGGGTCTCGTTCTGGCAGACTTGATGCCTTCAGATGGTATGCGAGGGGTTATTAGTCAGCTGCCCGCTCGTAATTAGATCACGTACTACGTGACGCCTACAGGCAAAAAAGAGTGTTCCACACTCGCCGTAATGGCAACAGGCGGCGCTGACTGACGCTCCCACGTTTAAGTACACATATATACCCTATAAAGTGGACAGGGGGATGACCGCCTCCGTAGCTCAGTGGTAGAGCATCGGAAGCGTTATTCGAAGGTCGCAGGTTCGGTCCCTGCCGGTGGAAAGTTATCTTTTCGTCCACTTTCCTTTCATCAGATTTACATTACAATTACTTCAAATAACTTCCCCTATACTTTCCTTGGTGTCTTTGTCTGTTAGTTCTCATCAATACTATATGTTAACCTGATTACTTTTGCGACTTGACCCCGTATATGGTCTTTTTGAGAAGAAGTTTCAAGCAGCGGAGATACTCTGTTGTGCAGTACATCACTGCCACGCAAAATACCTGGATTCGAATCCCATCCAATTCTGGATATTGTTTTCTGATTTAATTTTTTCCTCCATATTGCACGACAGCTGCTGCGGGCACCGGTGGGGGAGGCAGCGCCGGTCATCTACGCCGCCAAAGTCGGCTGCTGTAGCGATCTCATAACGGTTTTCGCAGGAAAAGAACACCAGTGGCAGCAGTGGTGGGGTAGCGCAGATCTCATCAGGAGGCTTTCGTGAATATTCGTCGACTCTAGACTCGCCTGGTACACCTGCATGCAGGACGGCGGTAAAATTCCTGGCTTTGCAGAGAGAACTAGCCCCCGCTCGAAAACCTTGCTACAGTTCACTTGTATTCGCACCGTTCAAGGCAGACAGTTATTTAATGTAAGCCCTCCTCAAACGAATGGACTTTCTGCATCTTTGCTTAATGTTTTCTCGTTCACTTCTTCATCTTTTCTCAGCGGCGCTGACTGACGCTCCCACATTTAAATGCACATTTATACCCTATAAAGTGGACGGAGCGATAACCGCCACCGTACCTCAGTGGTAGAGCATCGGACGCGTTCTTCGAAAGTCGCAGGATCCGTCTCTGCCGGTGGCAAGTTATCTTTTCGTCCACTTTTCTTCCTTCACATTTAGATTACAATTATTTCTTATAACGTCCCCTATACTTTTCTTAGCATCGTTGTCTGTTAGTTCTCAATAATATTTTGTTTATCAAAGCAAATGAGCTGCTCAATTTACACTTCTTTCTCTCTTTCATAAAGAAAGATAAGATTCTATAGGTCATCAAAACAGCACTCAGGAGCATGTCTGACGTCAGAAATGTCTTCTGAATGATGTCCCTTCAAGTGTTTCTTCAAGTTAGAAAACATATGGTAGTTGGAAGGAACGAACTCACGCGAATATGAGCCATGGTGGACCAATCTGTAACCCAGGGTCTTCAATTTGGCGGGCACAACTTTGGATGTGTGCGAATGTACACTGTTGACAATTCCGAAATTTCGGCGCCCACTCTGCTGAACGCTTGCGCATATGAATGACGTTGGTGCAAACGGGACCGACATGCTCGGAAGATTTCCACGAAATGCGCTATATATTCGGCAGGTATTCGCCTATCATCCAGATTCAGCTTGTAGACACCATAGCTTGCTAGCGAATTCTTCGAGGTTGTTGGGCGGCAATTGCGTGGTTGAAATTCGACGGTAAAACGCCATGGCTTCAAGCTAGTCAGCTTTTGAGTGTGCTGTAGGCAGTGTTGCCATCGATGGGCTTGAGAAATCCGCTAGAAAGCAATAAGAAATCCGCCAGATTCCGCTAGATTCTAAAACAGATCCGTTGAATTTCCCGCTAAGACTTATTTGATTAAAAAGAAACAGTGAAATTTCGTATGATAAAAACCTTTATCCACAGTGAGCTGCCACGTACTCTAGAAGCGCCTTTCCCGAGTGATCCCCGGGGTGATTTCCTCCACCGCAAGGAGATTCTACGCCGCACCACACGAGATTTAATTCCACCGTGTGGTTCAAACCTCCCAGGCGGTCTTACCCGCCAGGAGGAGGTGGTGTTGTGGAGACTTCGTGTGGGGACGGCACGTACTCCGTCGGTCACATATGGCTGGCCACAACATCTGCATGGACCATTTGGGGATACTTGCCCATTATGTGCCACTGAAGCGTCCGCGGCTACAATCAAGCACCTGTTGTGGACATGCCCTGGCCTGAACCAGATACAACGGCGCTACCTGACAACAGTGGGCCTCCATCCGACGAGACCACCAGATTATGATTTGTGCCTCTCTGGGCCCCACCATATAGCACTGTTGATCTGTATATTGAACTTTGCATGCCGTTGGGCAAACTCCTGAAAAAGAAAACCTTTATCATTCTTAAAGGCTCCCCAAAACTATGAGAGCTGAACTAACATATAAAAGAGTCTTCCAAAGAGTGTAACTAGAATGTTAGAGGCTTCAGTGCTACGGTTGTCAACCTCATCATAGCTGAGGCTAAAATTACAAATGTTCACTAAGGTTGGGCGTTGTCCTAGTTGGTGCAGCATAATTCCAATATTTCACAGCGCAGCAGGACGATTTTACTCCACTGGTTCTCGACGTGGCGGTTGATTGCGGGGGGGCGCTGGCATTGCTTCCAGCAGATGGATCAATGGCTCCTTCATGACGCAAAGAGTGTTTTCGACCGACAAAAGTGACATCTTCTGGAGAACTGTGATGAAGAGAAGTCGCTGTCTGATTTGATCAACTAGCATGGTAATAAACCGTGTGCATCTTTCTCGCATCACAGCTTCATCTACGAGAGAGAACCCGTTGGTCTTCTCAGCCTTCATGCTGTCAATGTACGTCTCAAAGGAGTAGCCTAGATATGGCTTGGGGTTCAAGTGGTCCTCACGTCTGGACATCTGAACGTCCACCTTCTCTATCGGAATCACGATTTTATGAAGCAAGCTTGAAAGCAAAGTCATGAGGTCTTTCGGCGGCTTTGTTTGATCCACATCGGCCGCATCGAATGTTTTGTTAACCTCTGAGCATCTGTCAGAATTGGTTTCAGACAAAGAAAGTACCCAAGATTGATCTGATTCTCGTACATACCGCACAGAACATCGGCCACGTAGCACTTCTGAGTGCCCTTCGCCATCTCCAAATGCATCTACGATTCGGCCCACTGGCCTACGATCCTTGAAACAGCTATTTCGACGAGGGACAGCCACCACGTCCTGCACTCCTGCAAAATTTTCAGTGGTTCATCGCCGCAATTCATCAGACCGTGTAACTTGTGTGCAATTTACCGGGCAGGGGATCTTGCCAACCAGTAGTACGTCTCGCTGATTTAGTATTCTGAATTTCTCGGCAATGCTTCCGACGATTTTGAATCAGTGCTCAGCGTGAGGCACCCGCCAGAAATCCGCTATATATAAAAATGGCCTGTCAAAAAAATCCGCTAGCCACTAGACAAAATTTTTTCCCGTCAGAATCAAATAGAATCCGCCAGATTTAGCGGAAAATCCGCTAAATTGGCATCACTGGCCTGTAGAAAGGGCGCTTCTTCCCCATTTTTTTAACATTTTAATGTAAACTTCCTTTGTAGACTTTTACTAGAGAAACAAAAACTTCATAACGGCCGGTAACTCCACCTACAAGAAACCTGCTAATACCGCTGCCACCTCACGTTCTATCTGAAATTGAAACTAGTTTTGAAAATCAGACGCATCTTCAACTTGCACAATTACATAAAAAGGAATCGAACTTTCATATAGCTCCATGATTTAATTCCGAGTGAACGGTGACAAAGCCAGGAACATGTCAGCCCCTTTGTACATGAACAACACATTCAAGAAGAGATGAAGCTCGAGCGTAATGAACTCGTACTCTAAGGACACCAACAAGATAACCTTTGAATATGTTGGCCTTTAATTTTCAAGCACAACTTACGCACCCTGAAAAATAATATGTGAGGGGGTCACATACAAATGTGAAGTGCTAATGCGTACAAACGAGTAATATTACCAGTAACAACATAACAAAGGACACGAAAGGGAAACTAAGAAAGAAGAAAAATTGACGTACGCAAAGTACCGTCGTGAATAAGTTGTAGGAAACAGGAGACAATGGAATACAACATGTTACGTGTACGCTTCATGTCTTGAGTCCTACACTTTATTCTTCATGTACGGTGTCTGTGTTTACCGGGTACACGTTTGAAGACTAGTGAACATCAACTAGCTGACCTTATAGCTCTCCTTAGTGTTATATAAACCAAAGAGAGCGTAAGTATCGTGAATTGTTGTACCTACAAATGGGAAGAAATACATTAGTATATTGTCTAGTCTGGGTAAACGCTAGTTGAGGTGAAAACAGCAGTTTCCTGTGATTTCCAAGCCTGCTGTAAAAACAGAGTACAAAACTAGAAGTTTGTTTATTTATTTATTTTGTTGCAAATTTCGCTGCCATTTTTGACGATGGCTGATGGTTCATCAAGCCGCTACAACATTTTGCAGCAAACTTCCTTCAATTACAAACACAGCACAGACCTCGGCATTTGCTTTAAAATTTCTCAGACACAGGAGCCTGTTTGTTAGATTACACTTTAACGATATTGTGTGTTCAATTACAAGTTTAACGATACTGTTAAAATATTGCAAGCTGGTTGTCCGACCCATGAAAAAGGAAGGGTGTGCTCCGGAGCACCCTCTATGCGCATGCCTGACGTCTACTTCTGCCGAGCTTACACCGGCAGACCTACTTGGTATCCTTGCGCTGCAAAAACAGCAGACGGCAATCTGTGCTATCCTAATGTAGCACAAGTGAGAAGAAACAGCCTTTTAGTAGCAGCTCAAGGACGCAAATCGTCGTCTTTCATACCCGCGCTGATAACGTTTCACGAAGGTACTTTCAAAGATGGCGTTGACTGGCTTGACCGCATGGACCGGGTTTCTGAGATTAACTGGATGCAAGATTCAAACCCACCATTTCTGTAAATCGCTACTGAATGTTCCGCGAAGACATTGTTTGAGACCCACGGTACAGCACTGGAGTCGTGAAAGATTTTAGATGCGAAGCATCTTATGGCGGAAGTTTAATCCGGTGGTGGTGGTGGTGTGCGGCCGACCACCCTTACTGCGCATGCGCAAACCCTTTAAGAAATAAAAATAAAAAACTTCCTCTCGCCCTATCTCTCCTCCAGGCATCCCTCCCCGCGGCGACCACACTCTCACTGCGCATGTGCGTCTCCTCCCTCTCTCCCCTCCTACGCTCCCCTTCTGTCTCTCCTCTAAGCATCCCTCCCCGCGGCGACCACACTCTCACTGCGCATGCGCGTCCCCTCCCTCTCTCTCCCCTCGTACGCTCCCCCCTCTCTCACATAGGCATCCCTTCCCCACGGAGTCCACAGCCCATGCGCGTCCCCCCCTCTCTCTCCTCTCCTATGCTCCCCCTTCTCTCGCCTCGCGACGCCGACGCAGGCAGCGTCTGCTAGCGAGTTTCTTGGTTGAAAAACTGACTGCTCGCGCTGCACAACCATTCACTGGCCAGCCCGTATATATGGCACTGGATCTTGACTTCCAAGGTAGTGCCGGTGGGAGATTTCTCCTGCGCGTTGTTGAACAATAAAAATTCGCACCGTGCGCGTTAACTAAAAGCGGACTGTGGGCCTCTGTGTCCAGTCGGAGTCTTCTGTCTCTCATTGCCCATTAGCAGCGATTGGCATGTTCCAGCAGGAAACACCGGTCTATCACTGCGTGATTGCGCCTCCCCAGGTTTTCTCCTGCGCAACGCCGCGATGAGCGCCAGCGTCAACGCCGCCATCAGTGTAAGCGTTAGCGCCAGCTACTTCGCACCTACACATGGTTCCCTTTAGCGGGAGATGGCGTAATTTTTTTTCGACAATTCTTCAATGTATTTGCAAGGGAGGAGAGCAAATATAGAGCCCAGTGTGATATAGAAGCACCAGTTTAAGACTGGAGTGATAGATTCACACCTTGCACAGAAGGCATGCATCGCTTCTTCTCACTTGTGGACGTCGGCATTTATGATTCCAAGAGAATGCGCCAGCTGATGCGAGTCGTCAGCAAAACGTTTACTGCGCTCAGTACGAACCAGGCGGTGATGTTTGCCGAGTTCCTCGATTAAATCACTGCTATTTGAAAATACCCTTCAACATTATGCCAGGCTGTATAATCGTGACAGTATGAAGTTTGGCAACCCCGTGTTTCGTCCCTTTCGACAGCGCCTTGACATATTTCACCAGGGCTGTCGTCAGGTGGCAGCTTCAAAAGACGCACACAAGCCCTACTCTAGTGTAGGCAGCTTTCCGTAGAGGAATTGTTGCGCGCTGAGGTGAGACAGACCGGCCTTCTTTCTGGACAGTACCATGAACTAGAGTGGCGCCTGCGCAGCAAAACAAATCACGCTGAAGAAGTGCGATATGTAACCCGATTGAATGTATCCAGTTGGGCACAGACAGCTCATAAGAAGGGAGCGAGGCTTCAGGCCTTGCAACCCACATTTCATTGTTGAAGGCAGATTAATAAAGAGCGACGTGACGCACACCAGGCGACATCTTGAATCGGTAATATTGCTGGGAACCCAGACATATGTACAGAACATGTCCTCAGTATCATGTTGGTATCTTTTGATTCTCGCCGAGCGCACATCGTCCGTGACTTGACGAACGTCTGTTCTAAGCAGTCTTGTCTCAAATGGTCATGGAAACGAGAATAACCTATTATGTTAATATTCGTCATTCTGTGTAGAGTTGATGCACCTGCCACAGATCTGGATGTGCACCTTGTTGATGCGTTGGCTGATGACGATGAATTATACCTGAGCCTTTTTCTGATAGGTTGTAAGCATTAACGACCACACTCGTTACAGAAATCGCGTTGTGTTACGCATGGTTGTTATTCTATCATGCTGTATAACATATCTTAACCTGATTCCAACTACTTGCGCAACTTTACTGCTGTGTAAGGTATTTTTGAGGAGTTTCAAGCCTCAGCGTGACTCTTTGGTGGAATATTTCAATACCACGGAAAGGGCCCAGGTTAAAATTCCATTCAATCCTACATATAATTTCGTGATTTCATTTTTGTTTTCGTTGTGCCCAGTAGTGCCTACAGTAAAGTGCAGCGGGAAACTACGCCACTAAAAGAGGTTGCTGTTGTGATTTCATAGCGGCTTTCGCTGTTAGATAACACCAGTGGCAGCAGTGGTGGTTAGGCGCTGATCTTATTAGTAGGCTTCATTGAATATTTGCATACAGCAAGCTCACGTGGTCTGCCTAGATATATGGACAGCTCATCCAAGATACGAGGAGATGATATAGAATGTGCCGTAATGTATTACGTGAAGTGTGCAAGCCCACGTTCTCGTTGTGTGCCCGTTTTAGGCCATCTATCCGAGCTAGCTCAGGAGGCGCTCCCCGACGCCGCTACAGTGCCTGAAAACTGAGTTCAACGATTTCTTAAGGTAAGGTTGCTTGCGTGGGGGGCCTCCAATATTCTCCGATATGGTGATATCGATGACAGTAGAGGGTCATACGGACGCAGGAAAATACCGAGCGAAAACTGTCAATGCCGAATACTGCGGCAAGCATCGATGACGAAATCGGAAGGACAACAATGGATGCTGTAGCGGACGCATCAGTTATAACTATGTACATTCCATGCGAGTAAAAGCAAGTTTATACCCTCTAGACTGGCTTGCACATTTGCTTAGGCGCTGTTCCATCTTCTAACTCCAGGTAGAAGATGCGACTGCAGGAAAGCATTCGCAGAATTACGTGTCTCGAGGACTCTACTATGATAATCCTGCCAAAGTATTTGAGGGACTTCATCCTTGGCATAACCTAGCATACAGCTAGGTTATGCCAAGGATGAAGTCCCTCAAATACTTTGGCCTGATGGAGCTGTAGCTAATCTTCAAAAGTAGCGGGTAACGTTTTCAATGTTGAACGCCTTAGCAAGCGCCACTGACAAAAGTGTAGCTGTGTTCTGGAGGTTGTCGATGACGCACGTTGCTGCCAAGGAGCTTTGTACTGCCCTCGTATCATTCGAGTGACTCCATGAATTGGACGGCTATGAGGGCATTGCCAAGGAATATTTTCAAACGCCCCTACTCATAGCCGTAGGCTTTGCATGGCTTCAGAAGAAAAAAAAAGACAGTTTTCCCGCAGGTTGAAACTTCCAATGCGCAAAATAGCACAACAATCTATGCACGGGAAGAATGCTAAGGTATATATAGGATCAGTGCGAACTAAGAACTGTCACAGTTTTAAACGATGCACTCGAAAACTTTTCAATAGTTCATTCTTTTACGTGTTTTACTTGCGGGTTGCGTAGACTGAAGGCTGGCGAGATTACTGCAGCAAGAACGGTAGCGATAGGGCAACGAAGTCAAAAAGTTATTTACCCTGGGAAATTCAAAAAAACATTAAAATGGACACCTACCCTCGACTTGAATTTTGCAAGGTTAACTGACTCTGGTTAACTGAACTCAAAGCCCTTACGTTTGCGAGTAGGGCTTGTGTGCTTGCATGCCATATTGCCCGTTATTTGCAACGTACAGAAAACGCCGTTCCCATAGTAACAATGTGGTGCTTGAAGAGTGAACCGCACTACGAAACGAGCTACTGCGGCAAAGCGAGGAGGAGGACGAAAGAAGAGCGCTTTTCTCCGGCGCGCATCAGCGTTCGCGCGGCAGCCATTGAAGCTGTTACGATTGCCGTCGGCTTCGAATTCCTTCGGCTGCTGCGAACCCGCCAAACAGTTCATTGTCCCGTTCCAAGCGAGAAAGGCAGTCGAAACCGGCGTGGTTATGACTGTTAAGATCGCCATCGGCGTCGAATTCCTTCGGCTGCTGCGAACCCGCCAAACAGTTCATTGTCTCGTTCCAAGCGAGGAAGGCAGTCGAAATCGGCGTGGTTATCTGCCGGCCTGGCGTGAACAAAAAGGGTTCCGCCGACCGGTTCTGCGCCAGGACCAGCGCGACACAGAAGGCCATTGTGGCCTCAACTGCAAATGGTCATTCAAGCAAGCCCCGAGGTCCAAGCCAGAGGTATTTGCTGTTGGGGCGACAACAAGACTAACCCGACCGCCTCTGCACAAAAAGAGCGAAGTCACGGAAAATTAGAGAAGGCAGCGACAACGAGGGATTGAATGAGCAACCTTCACTCTCCCTCTATCCGTGGCCGCTACTGCGTGGAGTGGCCTGATGGAAGACATTCTTGTCGAGCAGTCCACTTTCTTCGGTACGGGCAGAGAGACTCTGCCCCCTGGCCGGAAGAATTCCTGGAACCAGCCCAAGCCCCAAGATCTTCAAACGCGTGCAAAAGTGGTGTTGTGCGCAAAACCTTGGTGCTGTTTTCGTGACCATATTTGGAGATCATTTTGGACTGTGCCCTCTCCACTTGCATTGTGGTGTCTTGCCCCTCCTTCGTGGGTCGAGCCTCGAGGCCACCGGACACCGTATTGGATGAAGATGCGGACAATGCGCCTATGGTTGGCAACTCGGCGATATAAAAGCCGAAGACATCATTGTATTTTTCACTTCCTGTCATTCCAACTCAACTTCTTGACTTCTTCTTGCTACTCTCTTCTCAGCATGTAAATAAATCCTCGTCTTTCTTACGGACGCCTCTTCTGACTTGTTGGACGATGGATCCTGGGACGGGGTCCAGCTATCATAAATGAGGCCTGCAGGACCCGGAGTCGCAACATGGTCTACTCCATCATCCCATATTTAAATAAACATATCTCATCCTAGCGGTTTTTGGTGGAGCTGCCTGGTACGATTACGGCGCCCACCGAGACATCTCATCGTAACAATATACAGTGTTTTGTAGTTTTAGGAAACTTTGTAGTTGCGACAGCGTCTATATCAACGCTCTTACATTTTGTTTTCGTTCTATCTCTTCAAACGATGGCGCCTAGAGCATTCCCGGTGCGTTGCCTCGAGCGCCGTGGCGTTCGGCGCATTCTATGCCAGCGCATCGTTTTGAAGCTGAAAAAGTCGGCGAGCTTTATGGTATCTTCCAGTGGTCGCTTCCGTCCTCCGACTCAAAGGCGGACGGATACGACGCTGCCCGCACTCAGAGACAGATCGTTACTGCGCGAGCCGAACGTGACAAGCGCTCCCCGGGGGAAAGCCGGCGCAGGCGGACCACGTGACTACAGCGAAAATCCACTTTCTAGTCAAAGCCGTGCCGAAGCTTAGCCGAAGCTCCTAACGCTGTCAAGTTAAATGACGGGTCGCCTAGGTTACCACGGCGTTTTCAGCACGTGACCAGAAGCGCTCGCACTGCTCCGTCGAGAGGGCTCGGAGCAGCTCAGAGCGCTCGACGAGAAAGGAGAGCGACCGAAAAGCCGAACGCGAGGCGCGCGCTCCCTTTCAACCAGCCGAACACAGTGCCGCTCGCGAGAGTGCTCTAGACCGCTCCGCAGCGACCAGTCGAAGATGGCATTATTTTTTTCTTCGTTCAGTGGAAAAAGCATGCTAAAGTAAAATAAACCCAATAATAATGCCTATTTTGATGCAACAACGTGATTACCTTTAACGTTACATTTATCCAATAATAGGCCTACGCCATGCGTCATCTCCGCCCGCAAGGTTCTGGCAAGCGCCACTACGTGTTGATGTGGCCAGCACCGATGGAGGCTCTTCAAAAGAAGTTTCCGAGGGCCCTTTTAAGTATTTGAGTTTGAGCAGTGCGATGGAAGTGTCGACTATGCAGAAGCCGACGCTCTTAGATATTTTTTTTAAATTTGAACTATGGAATGTGGAGTGACCCATGTGCGTGTCCTGCCACGCGGTGAAGTCTGACGCAAGGTGTGTCCGGCATTTTTATTTTCGCACCACATCGCTGTGGGTAAAGAAATGCGTCACTTTTTCGAGCGCATCTCAAGGACCGTTTTGAAATTGAAATAAAATGTACAATCGCTGCGTTATAGAGAACACGCTCACGCTCCTAGGAAGTCTGCGTACCGGCAGCGGTAAATGGTGTGTATGAACAGCTTGCCGTGATTGTGCCGGCAGATGCATGGCGCGTGGTAGAATTGTCTAACGCGTGACACTACGGAGTGTGGGGTCACCGATTCGAATCGGGTGCTTCGGGTATTTCTTCTTGTGCTTTAATTTTCTTTTACCTTTTTCATATAGATACACAGATATACGGGACATACGGGCAACGGCTACGACAAAAAATAAGGCAGATTCCTCGTACCATGGGAATCGACGTCATCCGAAGCATGTGCAGGAAAGGTGACTGTGGTGTATTTTTTTTATTGAGCGAAACTTTACGAAATTACGCTATAGATATGTAAAAATGTTGTACGCACAGATATATGTTGAGCAGTCATATATATTTTATATAATCAGTCGTTTACAGTTGCGTACAGCACCGTGGGTATTACAAACACCAGAAGTGGTAACCTAAATTTAGTGCTTGTGCTTGCGAGGACGGTAGAACTGGATAGTGCTACTTAAACAACTTCGTTGGATGCCGCTTAACTACAATTGATGCTAACCCGACGTGACGGCTGTATCATTGGAGAACATATGTAATGTTTGTAAAATGAGATGGGCAGCACTGCAGCCCCAGTTGACGTTTCATCAGTATTACGCCTGCATAGGGTCTTTTTCCAAAGCAGTTCCGAGAACTGGCATGGCTATGTGGTAGAATACTTGATTGCCATGCAGAATGCTTGGGTTCCATTCCTGCTGAGACCTTAACATTTATTCTTCGCGTTCATCGGGTCAATGCTGCCGATGTCGGTTTTTTTATCGCGGCCCGTGGTATACGGATATGTGCCACACCTGTGTGGAGGAAAGTGTTTGACGTCGTACGCGACGGGATTTTGACATTCATCATGTCAAAGCCCGACAGTCATAATCGTCAAACCATGTTACCCTCCCACACTGATTTTGGTCTACCCCAACTCAAGGAGGTGATCACGAGAACACCCAGACGTAGGCGGCTAGATAGATAGATAGATAGATAGATAGATAGATAGATAGATAGATAGACAGATAGATAGATAGATAGATAGATAGATAGATAGATAGATAGATAGATAGATAGATAGATAGATAGATAGATAGATAGATAGATAGATAGATAGATAGATAGATAGATAGATAGATGGAAACGCTCAAAGTGTCTGCAGTACGCAAAGTAATGCTTCGCCTTTAAAATCCGCTGAGAGTGTCGATATACTATTTGTTATCGAAATAGATTCTGCTCACTTACTTGAGCCGCGCGCTCGAGCGCGTCTCTTAGCCATACATGTCACTCTCGTACGCAAAGTCCCTCCTGTTTCCTAGTATGTTGTCATTCTGAGTACTGGAGGTCTTCAACTCGCCGCCGGCGAGTTGTAGAGGTGGTAAAGATGTATTCGATAGCAGCCATGGAAAGAAAACCGACTTTGAGCAACTACCGAGATGGTAGAGATTAAATGGGGAAGAATGCATTTTACGATAACTGTAGGGGAAGTGCTTTGCTGATTGAAACGAGGTTAGGTCGCCTTAGACCGCATAGTTATAAATCGAGATTGATCAAAGAGGACACATCCACATGCTTGGGGAAGTTAAGGTAACGACGT
>JALIZH010021158.1:12500-24688 GCA_030522465.1 Rhipicephalus appendiculatus | reverse complement strand
ATAACTTGAAAAATGCTTATTAATCTCAAAATAAAAAAAATAAATAAACGAATAAAATATAGAAAAAATGGAAATAACAGGCAACATACACACGAAGTTTTGCATTTTCGAGCAGACCAGGCAGCTGTATTAAAGTGACCTAAACTATACCGAATGGAAGTGTTAGAATTTAACGCATTTTTAATTACGTTACGAATCTTTATTAGAGTAGAAATTAAAATGGAAGGTGTTTCGTAGAGTGAGGAAAATTTCTAACCGAATCAAAGACGTTCCTGCGCATCCCTTTCCCCGGTGTAGGATGGCATACCTATTTTTTCAGTACTGGTTAACACCCTTGTCTTGCCTCTCTCGCCCTCCTGTTCCTTCCTTCCTTAGGAATGCGCAGTTAAGAGTTCATTGGAGTGTGAAAGTTTTCTGGAGTGAAAGCCCAACTGTATGAACACACAAGAGGAGTCTTTCTTTACAGAACCGTATCGTTAAGGGTGACCCAAATACTACGTGCGACTCTTGCTGGTCCGGGTAAAATAGAATGAACATGTCTTGTGCTTTTGTTCCCTGTTGTGACATCCATCCTTGCCCTTCTCCGTAAAGAGTTATAGACCGGTAGGACTGAAGACCATTTCCAGAAGCCATTATCTTCCTAGCATGGAAGCACGTGTCGGCAGTGCGGAAAAGCTACGAATGGGTAGCTTTTTTCAATAGTTGAAAACGAGTCGTTTAAAGTCAAGTTACTGCCGTTTATAGATTTAACTTCAAACGTTGCTCGAGTTGAACAACTTCCTCCCCTGCAGCATGTTGAACACATCAGAGCCCCGCCACTACTGAAGAGACTAGACTTCTGAAAAACGTTGGTTCACTGTCAACGAATCACTGTGACTATTTCTGTACATACGCGGCGCTGCCATCAAACATCGTGCATCGTGATCATCACGCCTGAAGGAGACAATGCACTCGCTTTCATGCAGATTGCCGACGCTTCGCAGACGCTAAATAAGCTCTAAAAAAAGTGGATTTACATTTTTTAGTATTTGCTGGATTTTTCTTTCGTAAAACTGGTAAACCTGGCGTTTTACTGTTGTAGACGCTGTCTCGGCTGTTTACATAGCATATTTAAATTCCTCGGCATCATCGCAGTGCGTGATCAAATCGCTGAGTGCTCAATATATTCGATGATTATATCATACGGATTAACGCACACTTACGAAAACGTGTTTACAATAGGATCTAAGCGAGGCTGGTTGCGTGATGTTAATGTTCCGAAGCGCGCTCCCCATTTACTCGATCGTGAAAATCCCCGCTCTGTTTGCACGGGCAACTGGCCAGACTGAGCAAGTTTTCCCCAAAGGCCTTTTATTGTTTTAGAGTTACCCGACAGCCACTCAAAAAAAAAAAATGTTTGTCGTCGATTTTCTGTTATGGTTGTAAAGAATATTTCGCGAACAAGCAAATACGAGTTGCTCTTGGGAATATTGATCTCTCGGAGCGCGCCTTACTTAAATCCGATTAGAAACACAGACACAACTACCCCCCACCCCTCCCACATCCCTCTCTCCACGCACACAAACACACTTCATCATGTCTGAAGTGCTATTGCGCATACGCAACGATTAACAATCTTCTTCTTATTGCCATGGACCCAATTTTTTTCGTGCAGTTGCAGAGCCCTCAATCCTAGGCGGCGCACTTCGGCAGATCAACAAAAGGCTCATGCTGCGCATGCAGTCATTCGTTGAACACGTAACGAACGGCCAGTACACCTCTCCGAGAGTTGATTTCGCAACTGCGTGTAAGAAAGTGGGGCGTGATGTCTTGATTTCAATCATTTTTCCTTCTGTGTGGCACCAGTGGCATTGGTAACTCCATACAAGGCTGTTAAGAATCTGAAAATTTGTGCATTTGTGAATATTTATGCATTAAGAATATTTGTGCAACCCGTTTTCGCCCTACAGGACCCACGCTTGACGAGGCAGTTCCTACTGCGACTGCTCACAAAATAACGCATATATAACCTAAATCGTAAGAGGAAAGGAACTCATAGCCAGCATGCGTGCTGCGCAAAAACAGAAATCAAATGGTGGAGCTGCTTTGTCATACTGGAAGCACATAGGTAGATACACTCAGCAGAAAAGCAGGCGTACATACAACATTAAAAAATGAAACAGGTAACATCAGGTTAATCCTTCATAGAAGAAAACCATTCAAGACACTCTGTCTCAATCTTCTGTTTTTGTTTTTTCCGGGCCTCCAAGTGAAGATATCCAAAATATCAGACAACCTTCGTTTCGTACAGTGAAGTTTTGGTGTACAAGCGAGAAAAGAAGATGATGGTTTTCCATTTCCAATCGGCTATGCGTCTCTAGGTTCCATATAGTTCTGTGAAGGAGTTCACACTTCAAACTCATATATATTTCATCTGCTCCTCCTGAGGAAGGCGGCGTGGAAAATCGGCACTCGTGAGCTCCGCGCTCATATCCACCGAAAGTGAGTCGTCCCCCCCTTTATTCAACGAGCTCTCTGTTTGCCGGATTGGGCGTCTCCTCGAATCGATTCTGTCGAAATATGGGAAACGAATATCTTTCAGAAGCCTTGCCTGGCCCCGGTTCCGTTTCAGTCAAGATTAAAAAAGGCTATTGTGAATTGTTTTTCGCGTGAAGAATTCTGAATTGCCATTTTTGGGAGTGTTGGTAAACTGAATTTGAAAACATATTCAATAGGTTGATGTTTCCTAGAAATAAAGTTGTCGAATTTAGCGCATTGTGGTGTCGTCTCTCTTACCGCCTTGTCGGCCAGCGCTGAACATGTTTGAGAATATTGAAGTTTGTTTTTCTCGACGAAGCAGTATTGAGTCTACGAGGGCGAAGTAAAGCTTTCATGCTGCGCTTCTTGTACTACTTCTCAAAATATTTGCATTGGTCCCCCGAAAAAGAGGTTATTATTACCGGGTCGCATCCCGACCAATCTGATAGTTCTGAGCTCAGTGGCTGCGGCACTGTGTTGCTGAACTCGATGTCGTGGATTCAATCTAGATACCGGTGGTTGAATTCCGATGGGAGCGCCATGCAAACAGCCGGGCATCGAGTGAGTGTTAAGCAAACCGAGGTGGCGAAAACTTAAACTCATATTCCCGGCTATTGCGCGCCTCGTGAACACGGAGTATCGCTGGGATCGACGCTTCGATCAGTGGTCTTTTCTTTTTCTTTAAAAGATTGGGATTGTTTAGACAGCTTGTCGAAATGTTGACTCCAGCGAAACTTTGCTTTCAAGATTTTTTCGTTTCTTCAAGCTTCCATCTCCTCAGAACTTCCGCCTTCTTTGGATGCTTCATACTGGTATGATTGTCTTGGCTCTTAAAGTCACAGAACCTATAATTCCAATTTCATTGCTCACACTGTCGTATAACATTAACCTTGTTGATTGTTCACGAGTGACAGACGCATCGCTGCGAACGGCGAAGGGAACGTGTTGCGAAGACAAGTGAAATAGCTCGTGACCCAAATAGCAATCTCTTAAAGAGCTCTCGCATAGACACTGGGGCCCGGAGGCAGCGTGGCAAATAGGTTTGTCTGTTTTCATGGATAATTCACATGGGAGCAAACCAATAGAGATCAATAGCGATCGCTGAGCAAGTGCAGGCTGTGCGGAAGGATGGAGGCTCATGACAACAGGGCAACTTTAATGCTTCGTAGTAAACAAAAGTCGTTAACGGTTACAAACTCCCGAGGTATCATTACCGTTAAACGCGGGATGCTGTTTACGTTCGGTAATACAAAGAACGGCGGCACAAGAGTGAGTACTCAATCGTACGAATTAATAATAATAAAGAACAGGTTTCAAGAGTACATGACTTCGGACAGTAGGGAGAATGAGCATTCATAGAGGAATGACAACTACCGTAAACATCCAGCGTTCCCGCTTCTGTGATTGCGACAAAAAAAGACACGTCTCATGAAAGTAGAAACATGCGCAAGCAAGTTCTAGATTATGGAGAGAGGAAAAACGAAGATGTACTGAATCAAAGGTTGAGCTTGCAACCTCCTTAGTACAGAGTAAATGCGGCAGCTTTAACAAAATGGCACACCGAGCATTCCAACCCGCTGATGTCTAGCGTTTCATTTTTCTCGTTTAGTAACGGCATATTACGTAGTTTATGTTTTCGAGTATCTGTTAGTACTCGCAATGACGTTGCCGCCCTTTTCCTGCAGCACCAGCGGCAATCACCATGATCTCCAGCCTATGGTATGTCCCCTGCAGGAGGAAGAGACCTTCCAATGAGCTCGAATTTACGCTGTCTTACGCAAGCTGATTTCACTTTAAGTCTAGAAACCTCCTCATTTCATTATTCCGCCTAACTCCCTGGAATCCTCGGCAACGTTTGTGTGCTAAGATACAAATGCTACACAAACACAATACTACAAGAAACATGCAACCCAGAGTACCTGCTGTACTGGAAGAATATTATCATTGGGAGCAAGAATTTTTATGTAATTTCGTTTGCCTGGTGCGCACGCTATGTCATTTTGTTAGGGTAGACAACTGAGCGTGCTGTTTTATCATGATCCAAGATAAACGTCATGAAAACGGCGACGTACATGGGGAGAGACGCCGACGCACGCCAAACAGAAACAGGGCGCACTGCGTGTGTGTCTGTGTGTGTCTCTCCCTCTCTCTTTCTTTGTCCGTCTTCGTCGTCGTGCCCTTTACCTAGGACAGTTTCTTTCTTGTGTTGCTCAAGCTTTCCCCTTTTTTTAAGAGTACAGTATCCAACTGGGTGCCAAATCACTAAATCTTCCTCCACTTTGGCCTTTATCTTCCAACATAGTGCATCGCTGTCCCATTTCTTACAACGCTCTTGAAACTTTACTGCGCAAAGAGCAATCGCATCGAAGTTAGATGCTGCTGTTAGAAGCTGTCGCCAGCGATTATGAGCCCGAAAACAAAGAAAAGTCAACACACGTAAATAGCGAGTACAACGAGACAATGCGCAAAGAGGAAAAAGAAAGGCATCAGAAGTAAACATCGCTAAATGAAAGCAGGAGTGCTGAAAGCGCCGGACGAAAATGGGGACGGAAGGATTCGCGAACGTAAGGGGATGAGGATGCTTAGAACGGAGGGAAGCTGACGACTTCCGCTATTAGAAGTCGTCGTTAATTGCCTCGCTGGTGGCAGCAGCGGAAAAATACGTCACTACTCCTCAGCCTCTCTCGTTGGTCTGAAGACGCACACACCGGCCACACGCAACGGCTGCGTCTTCAACTCAACAAGTAGCGAAAAACCGAGGTGAAGGGAAACAATTTTAGCATTGCCATTTTTTGGGCGTGTTGGTAAACAGAACTTGAAAACATATTCAGCGCCAGCAAACAAGGACATCAGAACAGTGTGCTATAGCGCAGTGGTGCCTCTCTCATGTCCTTGTTTGTTGGCGCTGAATATGTTTTCAAGAAGGGAAAGATGGCTAAAAACCCGACCAATGAGTTTTCAACCCGGAGAGAAATCATGGAGATCAAAAAGCATTTCTTTTCTCCGTGAAACTTCGGAGCTCCTTTCTAAGCCGATCGATCATAACCCGCTACGACATCCCGGACGGATTTCTTTGCCGCTGAAACAAACATTGAGTCAGCCGCCCTTGTCAGGCATCGCGCATCTGCCTCGAAAATGAGGAGTGCGCACTGGGCGCAATAGCCTAGAAGGACAGCGATCTGTCGTTTTGGTTTACGCGAAGGGTGAGGCATTAAAAGCGTTTACAAGCTTTCTAGCATTGCAATGACTTCGAGCTGTCGCGCTTGCTTTCGCCAAGCGCTCAATAACGTGCCTGTTTGCAAGCTATTTTCGCACAACTCGCAGTCATTATTGCTTAAACGCAAATGATTTTTTCCTGCCCGCGCGCTTGTCTTTTATCTAATGGTTTTTTTGTGAAAAAATCTTAGTCTTACTTTTCCAACTATTTTTCCTCCGCCAGCGTGGGGTGGCAAACAAAAAGGATTTCAGCCGGTTTGCTGAAATCCTGACTTCACTACTTTTTCTATATCCACCTCATAACCACCGAAAACCACAAAACCATGGTAGCACCAACACGCGCCTCAACAGACCCGGTAGCAATGACTTCAAAGCCGGTACTACCCGTGCAGGAACGTTGCACAATATCGGCAGTGCCAGCGTCTAGTGGAACCTGCATCCCGTGTTAGCCCTACCTATATCATTCGTACCACCACGCAATGGCCTCAGTATCTTGGTATCACTGGTATTAATAACAGCGGTAGCACACGATACCAATTACAAATAATAAAATAGGCTTACGGCGATGTCTTTAGATTTCCATGAAGCGCGATTTCTCATCTTGAGTAGGCCACTGTAAAGCGTGCTCCGGCTGCATTGCAGTGCTGCTGACGAGGAAGCCTACTTCCAGGTGATTCTTTATATTCATTGTGATATTGTCTGATGTGCAGTACTATGATAATCTAATATATATATATCACGCAAGTGTCTTTTGTGGCTTCAGTAATTAATAAAAATTGGTATGAGTGGACGAACGTACGCAAACTTTTATTCGTTCCAGCGTTTTGGTCGGGGTCGCGCCTTCGTCAGGGAATAAATACAATGCATACGGGAAATGTGCTGCTTATATATATAGGGGGCCCCCAAACACGTGCCTAACCAGTATCTAATATCACACATATATCAGGGAAATCAATATGGACAATAGCGCGATGTGATATTAACATGACTATACGACAATAATGATGATGTGCGGCGAAGTCTGCGCAGTAATAAAGGTAATTTTCACACAGTCACGCAAAGGAACAACGTGATAAAATGGGCGATTAGGTACAGCGAAGACACTTATCAACAATGCCTTAAAAGAACTCGAACAAACAAGAAACATGAGTAAACAGCAAACAACAATGCGCTAAAAACTAACAAAACAAAACAAACAGAACAAAGACACGACTATAGCGCTCTTCTTCTGTTTCATTCTTTCACACCCCCTCTCCCCTTCCCAAGTGTAGGGTAGCAAAGTGGAGACTTCCTGTGGTTAACCTCACTGTATTTCCTTTACCTTTCTCTCTCTCTAAGAACTCTGATGACCTAAAGAAGCGGAGTGTAGAACTCATCCAGGAAGCAAGAATTAGGGCATGTACTAAGTGTAAATTTCCAACGCGTCATTACTTAGCATACTGGGTGGTGTCTGTAGGACACCAATAAAGCAAAGGGAAAACCAAAGCTGGAACTATGGATGGTTTATAGGTTGGGGCTCGATAAAGCTTCATCTGATCCACTGCCTTTATTTCAGCTTTGATTTCCCCGCACCTCCTTGGGTGCCCTTGATATCTTGTGCCTCCTGCTTAATAATATTCTCAAGTGCACTCCAGACGCTATCGTTTGCCGATTACGCATGTCGTTTTGAAAGAGTACAGCCAAAAAATGCAATCCTTGCCCGGGGATAGGGGCTATCAATATCATGTTTCAGATTTCAGACACACGAAGTGTGTGAGGTGATTTAACATCCAACAAGACTGGGTGTACAACCGCACTGAATGTCCAACGAGAGAGAATTCGTAACAAGCTTGCACTGCATTAGAATGCTAAATGGCCATGCATTTCAAATATATGCTGTCGGTATTTGTGTCTCTTTAGGCATTCAGGTTCGTTGGACATTCAGGCTGCAATGACTATAAACAGCCTGAACGTTGCTTTAGTGCCAAAATTATAAATACTTTCACATGTCTCAATAATCACTGAGACGATGTGAAATATGAAGGCTATGTTTTCTGCGATGGGTCTGGAGGTTTCGGAAGCTTTTCATAAAGTTCTGCTCATCGCCACTGAAGTCTTTATGCTGGTGACCTGTTTTTTTAGAATTCCACTTGGAAAAGAAATTAGAAAGGGTGTTAAAAAAACGGGAACAGAACAATCCCTTCCATGCCTAGAACCAAGTAACATTTAGCCATCTTCTATTTTATGGAATGCATAGTTTGCCGCTAATACACACTCACACAAAAAGAAGAAGACGAGAGCGACACCATTTCCACCGATTCCATTTTATAAATGTAGTTCACTAATAAGGGCCTCGGTACTCAGGTACTCGAACGTTATAGCACGAATAACTAAATTCCTTGTGCCAAAACTTTTTCAGCATTCTAACGCGATGATTGGTCGAAAAAAAAAGCACAGCTGAAAGTGTTTCACAGGAATAGTCAATGTTTCAGTATGGAGCATGATCTGAGGCGAAAATAAATCATTTGTGCTTTGTTAGGGGGGATTGACCTTTTTCACGCTAAAAATTGTTGTCTTGATGCAAAGAAGTGTCCTTGCGCAAAACCATGCTAGATTAACATGATCTGCTGAAGCACTGTTGAGCCTTTCAAAGTTTTTGTTGTGTAATCAGGAAGACTTAATGCACAGACGACAGATTAATGACTTCCTGAAAGGCCTTCCCAGTCGCAAGGTAAAATAACCTTTACATGGTATACAAACGAGAAAATCGTTAAAGAAATCAGTGCTTAAGTTAACTTTGCGACCGCAAATAGAAAAGAGCACTTGCGAAACAAGCCAAATGCAGAAGTGTTGCCGAAAAGAAAACATTGCGAAAAGGCATTACCCAGAGAATAGGAAATGAAAGCAAACGAGAACAAAGCGACGGTAGAGCACTCGCACAAATGCAGCGACGCATTATGTTCCAAGATAGACACCGTCGGGTGAAGAAAGACAAGCCGTTGCATCAACCGGGTGCGTACCGGCACAACTCGCCAAAAGGACCCAACCGTGACCAGAGTGCGGAACGGCTAGAAAACAGTTTGCCCAGACGACAAGGACGGTGATCTGCGTTCACAAACTCCGCACATCTATGTATACGTGAGGGTGTTGGGGGGGGTTGAGAGGTTCAGAGGGTAGTCGGGTGGAAAGGACGCAAAAGCGAGCATAGGCGAAACTGTGTTTTCAGTGCAGGGGATGTATGAAGACGAAAGAAACAGCGAATGCGAAAGAGAAGAATGGTAGAGAAGTAAACTTAGTAAGGAAATGTGAGCAGCGTCGTATAAGCTGAGGAAGAACAACATACGCAAGCGCGCACACCACGCGAACTGGGGAAGCAGGAGAAAAGTGTGGTCCTTCGAAAGACCCTCGCCGTGAACTGCCAGGCGAGGAAAAAAAAAGTTAACGCAAAAAAGTACAAGTTGGAGAAGAGGCAGCAGTGTGAACGACGAACAAACATCTTGACGACCTTTCCTCGCGCATGGAGTCGAGTGACACAAAAAGGAAGAAGCGTGAGCCTTTTAGTGACGGAAGCGAATGTATTCTATTTCATCTGCTCGAGTCGTAGTCGTCATGCTTTCCAGACGGTATTGCAGGCCATGCAGAAGGAACCGATGTGAGGATGGGGTCCAGAAAGAGGCCAGAGCGTTCAATTTATGTCTGCTGGTTCTTGCATTAGCAGAGTTGGCATTAAAGGTGCTAGGCCCAGGAGAGCAAAAAAGGAAGGGTCTACCTACCACTACTACAGTGCACAGCACGCGAAACCGAATGTATCATTAGGAGCCTTGCAATGGTGAAATTCTGCACTTATTTTCTAAAAGGCGACACGTTATGTTGCTTTGTGGTTTGATCTCTATCGCGCAGCTGCACTTGACAAACTGATTGCTTATTCTTAGTAGCTGGATTAGCACGAATAAATAGCTGCTCACAACAACAAATGCAAGGACCTGGGTTCAACGACCGTGGGATGTAAAGTATAATGAGTCTATTGCTTAGGTAATATCTAGTTATATTCTAAGAAATTCAAACGTACAGGAGAGCAGTCCACGCTCCTCTGAAATACCTCGCGAGAAGGTAAGCTTACTTTTTTACGAGTTATAAATAATTCACAGTCGTTCATTATTCTTTATATCGGAAATCTTGTTTGAAGAAGCGAATGAGAGCGAGAGCACCTGTTATTCTCACTACACTCCCTACCTTCCCCGCACTAAATAAAACACCATAGCCAACATTTCGCATGGCCATATATTATTAGCTAGGCGACACAAGCAACCGTGTAAGTGCCATTAGGCTTTTGAAACCGGTCGTCTTCTTTTTCCTGTATCTTTATTTTTCACTGTGAATGCCCTAAACAAGAGAGCCAGCAATTAACGCATTTCAGTAGGTATAACTGCGACTACTGTATAAACCTGTTCATCTCCAGAGCGCGTTGTCTTACGTTTCATTCGCGTATTCGAGAGGGCTCGCCTAAAGCGCTTCCCTTTAAAAGGCCCCTAATCCACACCGCGTTCAAAGATGAGAGATTAGTTTCTTTCTCGCCTTCACTACTCTTCGCACAGCCGATAACTCCGCCTCGCCACTTATTTCTTCATAAAACAGGTAGACAACGTCCGCACTATATGTTGAGCGCATAAGTACCTCGCGCTTTTAAAGACGATATTTGGCTAGACGCTGTTATATCCGCATGCGCAATCGAAAACGCACTAAACGAAGTGAGAATCAGTTGAATGAGAACGATAGTATTGAGAGACAAAACAGAACGGGCGTGTAACTAGCCTACATGGCAAAATAAGGTTGGTCAAAATTCACAACTAAAAGCCCCCTTAACTGGACCAATCGAGAGCTTATCTCCTCGTCAAGAATTGTGCCGCAAAGACGGGAAAACACCAGGTCAGAATAACGCGCTCGCCCTGTGTATTTTCATGGGTTGTCTAGGGCCATTTGAAATGCGCGTTGAGAATATATTTACAGAGAGTCAAATCGGCTTCGCAAGATGCATAGTGTCTTGCAGGGATGAATGCTTGAGCCACAACGCCGTTGTTCCTCGGGTGCTCTCTCGATTTAATTACGCGTCGCTGAAGCGTGTCTGTGTGCACGTCGCGCTATACAGCCGGTGTCGCTGACGCTCGCTTTTCTCTCACCAAGCATGACAAACGCTCCTTCATCGATCGGCGATGCACGTGTCGCACCGGAAGGACGCAGGTCACCTGCGGTTTGTGCCCCTTAATAAAAGCGCGCCGCTTCCAATTAATTGCCAAGTCCTTCCCCTTGGTTACAACCATCTGTCGGACCTGTGCACGCGGTTGAACAAACGAACATTGTCTGTACCTTCTTGGGAAAGTTCAGTTGGTTATCAATATAGACCTATTCCATGTTTGTAAACAACGTTTACAACTAGTTTACAAACATGGAATTGGTCTATACGGTTACGCTGAGTAGACAAAAGTGTTAATTTTTTTTTTTTTTTTTTGCAGCGAGTGTATGGCTAGGCAACATCAAAATTCATCCCTCTTATGAGCGTGAAGCCTCCTAGCACGTATGTGGGACTGAAATTTGCACAGAAATTGAAAGTCCTTCAAACGTGCGCTTCCACCTCGAAATTCAGTGTCACCTTTGCGCCGTGCAGGAAGGAAGTGGAAACTTCAGGGCTCCTTTTTCTTTGTTAGACACAATATGAATGAGAACTACCAGACAATGACGCCAAGGAAAGTATAGGAGACAATATTTGTCGTAATTATGATGTAAATGTGAACAACGGAATGTGGACGAAAAGACAACTTGTCGCTGGCAGGGACAGAACCTGCGACCTTCGAATAACGCGTCCGATGCTCTGCCGCGTCAGAGCTGTGCCGTGTGCCGCACAGCATGGCTGGTCATCCCCTTCCACAGAGTGGAATAGTCTCAAGGTAAACGAAGATTGGATGGAATTTTTTTTTCTTTTCTTTATAACCACAAATAATTCACATATCCATTCCGATGGCTAAAGTCAGTGATCACGATTTAACCTTTGTGGTAGCTAACATACATCCGGACACAACATATGGTGAATCCCGCCCAAAGATGGCATCAACAATCACATAACATACACTGGTGCTCAATATGCGCTCCCTGAAAGCGCCATCGTTTAAGGAGAAAAATGTCAAACTGAGCGCTCTCCAGTAGTTGGGTAACCTACAATTCTGCTTATGCATACAGTACCACACTGTGCTTCAGGAATGCGATTGGAGCACCAAAGCACTCACTCACCCGACATTCGCCCGTCGACGTTTTTACCTACCTGCAGCAGTTAGCTTAGTCGGATCCATTACACTCGAAGCAGTAGGCGGGGGAGAAGCACTGTTGGTGCATGTGGAAGCTTCACTACGCGCCACACGCTGACTCAGCGCGAAACACAAAACACGTAGCTGCGCTTTCACGGAATTGTATTACCACTAACTCCT
>JALIZH010021158.1:0-7500 GCA_030522465.1 Rhipicephalus appendiculatus | reverse complement strand
CTACGGAGCGACGCGCACGACAGGTGGTGTGACAGCTGCATACTCCGCTGGGGGCGCCACGGTAGTTCCGCGGTATGAAAATGACGGAGCGCCCGGACCGCTGCCGTGAAACGAGAGCGGCGACGTTCCTCCCGCTCAAGCTGATTATCTCCCCGCTGCTTCGCATCCACACATGGTTCCCTTGAGCGGGAGATGGGGAATTTTTAGATGCGAAGCGTCTTATGCTCGGGGCTCTGTCCGTCCCTCCCGCGTCCGGCCACTTTCATGAAGTAGAGAAGCACCCATTATGCGAACCAGAACACTGTAGTAATATGAAGGCCGTCAACCCTACTACAATCATCAGAGTCATGGCCGAGAGCACAGAGAGACTGCTTAGTGATGGCTAGGCAGGCGGTGTCTGTCGCCCAGGTTGACCCCATTCCTTGAGTCATGGCCGAGAGCACAGAGAGGCTGCTTAGCAATGGCTAGGCAGGTGGTGTCTGTCGCCCAGGTTGACCCCATTCCTTGATCTTGCTTGCATGTGTTTGGAGGGGGGCTTAGTCCGTCCCTCCTTCCCGCGTCCCACAGCGCGTCCCCTCCTCCTGTCTCTCCTACGCTCACCCCCTTTTTTCTCCTCTAGGAATCCTCTACTCTACGGAGCGGCCCCCGCGTCCCACACCCCCCACAGCGCATGCGTGTCCCTTCCCCCTATCCTCTCCTACGCTCACCCCTTTCTCTCCTCTAGGAATCATCTACTCTACGGAGCGGCGCCCACGTCCCACAGCGCATGCGCGTTCTCTCCTCCAGGAATCCTCTACTCTACGGAGCGGCTCCGGCGTCCCACATCCACACAGCGCATGCGCATCCTTTCCCCCCTCTCTCCTCTAGGAATCCTCTACTCTACGGAGCGGCTCCCGCGTCCCACATCCCCACAGCGCATGCGCGTCCTTTCCCCCCCTCTCTCCTCTAGGAATCCTCTACTCTACGGAGCGGCTCCCGCGTCCCACACCCCCACAGCGCATGCACGTCCCCTTCCCGCTCCTACTGTCCCCCCCCCCCGTCCTTTCCTCTAGGAATCCTGTACGGGGCGGCGCGCACGACAGGTGGTGTGACATCTGCATACTCCGCTGGGGGCGCCACGGTAGTTCCGCGGTATGAAAATGACGGAGCGCGCGCGCCTCATTCTCTCTCCTGTGCAGCGCCGCGATGAGCGCCCGGACCGCTGCCGTGAAATGAGAGCGGCGACGTTCCTCCCGCTCAAGCTAATTATCTCCCCCGCTGCTTCGCATCCACACATGGTTCCCTTTAGCGGGAGATGGGGATTTTTTGCGCTGCGCTTCTAAGGGCACGTGAAGTGTGGTGCTGAATGGAGCTTACCCATCTTTGAGCGTTGTTTTAGCGCGGTGCGGGGGCAACAGCAGAATGCAAAAAATCATGTATCAAGCGGCATCAGCGTGGCCTAGTTCCAGTGATAGAGCTTGAGAACGTTGGTGCGTGCGCAAAAACGCCCAAAATGAGCAGGCACAAGGAAAGAACGAAAAGAAACTTTCTCGCGCCGGCAATGGGGCAATGGCATCGCGCATGCAAGAATTAAGAGTAATAAAAGAAGGTAAATTACACGTGCCGTCAGCTGAAATGCTTACGCGCAGTGACCGCTTCGTTCACCACCACTTCTCATGGTCGCCAGTGGTTTTCTAGCCATATCCACATCGCTTTATTCGAGAATTCGTTAGCCTCGACTAGCACTTCAATATGAACAGAGCACATCGGGGAAGACGTAAGGGAAAAAAAAAGGAAGAGTAGATCATACGACCTGAATATATTGTTTGCTCATTTTTGCTCCTGAGGTATCGTACAAGGCTCACCGAGCTTAAAGCTTGAGTTAAATTCCGACATTTGAATCAAAACCAATGCTAGGTAAACATACATTATTCCACAAGTTTGTGCATAAAAGGCGTATTATAGAAAATGCTGTACCAATATCCAGATATCATGAAATTAAAGTTACTAATACTCTTATTCTTGCTGTACAAGTTGAATGGCTGCCTGAACAAATATACGATAAGAAGTTTACAATGTGGAAGTGTAATATTTCAACCACTGTAGAAAACTGTTCAAATATAGAGATCACTTATGTACCTAGACTAGAGCACTGCACGGGCCGGCTTTTTCCGGCCCGGGCCCGGCCCGGCCCGAAAGCGCCATGCTCAGGCCCGCCCGAGCCCGGCCCGGTGTTTTTAAATACGGCCCGTACCCGGCCCGGGCCCGAAAGGTTTGGGCCCGGCCCGACCCGGCCCGGCCCGGCCCGGCCCGGCCCATTTCAAAAAATTATTTTTTGAGCATAAACGAGGCGCTGTCCAATCTTCGCTTATAGTGAAGATACCAGCCACGCACAAGATAGTTCCTGGACAGTGTTGTGAGAACTTATGACAATGTCACGATTTTCACTGGTACTGTGTTTACCATCGGTTAATTATGCCCGTAACACTTTTGCGAAAGAATTGTAGGGGGATATATGAGGAGGCACAGCTGGCTGTCCATGCACGCAGCGCTAACCATGCAATGTTATTATTGCATTTCAAAGAACGACTACAACATACAGCGCCCACATAAAGTGGAAAAACAGCGGACATTTATAGTCGAGCTTATATTAATTGCTGACAAGCTGGGACTATTGAGTAAATAGAGCAGAACATATCCTGCAAACTTGGTTTATTGCGCAATGCAACGAGAGAGAGAAAAAAAACGTGCTCTAACTACTCCTGGGAGGGTTCGCCAGGCTGGGTCGCTTGTTCCGACTAAAGGAGGAAGAAAGTACACCTTTCTTGCATAACTTGTCACTCTCCTTAAACTCGAAGTGTCCGAAAACAAATCGTGACGCAGGGGAGTCCAATAGTAAGGTCATATTACGGTTACCTAAAAATCTGTAGCAGGGCCAATTGAATATTTTTCTTAATTTCGTTACATAAAATTAAAACGAATAAATCCATCAGTCAATGAAACGAACTTTTATTTCTCCCAAATATATATAAGAGGATGGTGGAGAAAGAGCCGCATAAACTATAGCTTAACAAACCTGAAACGCGCAGCTCGCGAGCAAGTCGCACTTACGAGAACACATACGAATGCCTAGGTGCGTGTGCGTGTAGGCGCGGGATGCCTTCTAGCGCGGCCTTAGTAGAATATTCTTGATCTTTAACGAAGATACCCCGATTCCCCCCTCAGACACCCGTAGGGTCCCGTACTTTGACTAACTCGATATAACGAAACAAATTTCGAGATCAGTCCCGATTTAACAACCCTTTTTTTTTTCGGAAAATGAGATAGAGAATTGATCATTCTTTGTCTATTTTTAGATAACGCCCCAAAAGTTATTGATTGCGAGCAAACAGCAACATCGCGGAACACCTTTGTCCAATTTAAACTGCGTGGCCATTGCTAACAAAACGCAAGTAAGCCAAGATCACCGACTTCTTTGCTGGGAAATAAATATGTTGTCACCTGTGGCCCTTATTGTTGAGGTAACAGAGAGAGAAGCAACTTTATTGAGAGAAGCAATTTTATTTTAAGCTAACAATTTTTATTGCTTCATACACCCTGGAGGTGGCGGTCGTTTCCTAAGGCCGCTATTTCATTTTTCGCGCCTTTACGCTACGCAAATATGATGCCATGGTAGCTTTCCGGATGCCGCTACACCATATAATCGAATGTACCGAATTAAGTAACCGCGAAATGCCGTCTTCGGTTTAAGGAAGTTTTCGATTTAACGAAATAATTCGCGGCTCCCCTCAAATTCGTTAAATCGAGTTTTAACTGTATTTGTGTGTTGCAACAGAAAAGCCACTACAAAGCGCAAGATTAATACGAAAGCGCGCGTCTACGGCACCTTAGCACTGCGTCTTACAAAAGAGGCGCTCGGTAAGACAGCTGGTAAAGAAAGCAAAAATGCAAAAAGAAAGAAAAAGTGTACAAGGCGCGAAACCAATATTCATTCACAGCAATTCAGTCGGACGTATTAAACCAAAATGAGGAAATTAGTGACCTGACGAAACACGACGACGTTCTGTCTACAAACTTAAAATGAGTGTCCTGGACTTTCCTTTCGCACTGTACATCTGTGATAGTAAAGCTTTGTGACTGTAGTAGAGCGAAGAAAGCTTAAAAACTGCTAACTTACCTCAGAGTCAATTCCAGTTCTGTCATCGACTGATGAAGTAGCCCTAGCAACTCATGAGGCTATGAAATCAAGCCCAGTTGAAGAGCTGGTGGAGCCGATGAACAGTGTAATCGACGTCAATAACGCTCGGTGACGCTGAGGTTTTCTTAATATAACGAGCAGTTCATTTACAGAATTGCAGAACTACACTCGGCACCGTGACTCTGGTTATCCACTTGGCCCCTTTTCAAATGTCGAGCCAGAGAGAGAGTGAGTTGATATTTCTGCAGGAATCACGTGACTCTCCTTAAGCGTGCGTCGATTGGCTTCCGTGATGAAGACGCTGCCGTGTGCGCCGAACTGTACGTATCACGCGTTCGGCGTTCGGCGCCGCTGCGGCGCCGTGGCTCGCCAACGGAGACGGGCGCCGTGGTGGCGCGGCGCCTACACCTCCTCTCTCTGTCTATCCTCGGTCTTTTAAAATTCGTTGCGTTGGTTGCGTGCCTCGTAGTTTTGTGTTCGACCGAACATGCGTATCTTCGTAGTCGCGTTGACCGGTCTACAGAGTCACGAAGGCGGAAGCAGGCACGGCGGGCATGCGAGCGTAGCTGCATACTCGAAATGTTTCCCATGATGCCGATGGGCACATCTTATATGCACTAATCTGGGCAGTGCACCGTTGCTTCACTCTTGCCGCAGTGCTGCTCAGCTATACCATTTATTTTGATACACGGTACCCAAGTACGTGTTTCACTCAATATAATGGCGGGAACATATATGAGACAATTTCCAGAAATTTTATGTAACATACCGACGGAGGCAAAATGCGCGACGTCTTGTATTGTGCGATTTCAGTGCACGCTAATGCACTTCAGGTGGTCTAAATTACCCGGAGCCTTCCACTGCAGCGTCTCAGATAGCCTGAATAGGTTCGGGACGCTAAATGCCCAAAAACAAAAAAGCCAAACAGCATTACGCGCCATTGCCGACAGTGTATGAGAGTCGGGCCTGATACGGGCCTGACCCAGGCACGGGGCCCGGCCCGGGCCCGAAGCTCATGGGCCCGAGCCCGGCCCGGGCCCGATCTAACAATTACTTACCCGGCCCGACCCGGCCCGCGGGCCGGGCCGGGCCCAGGGCTTTCGGGCCGGCCCGGGCCCGTGCAGTGCCCTAACCTAGACTGAAAAAAAGAAATGCAACATGCCACAATACACACACACACACACACACACACACACACACACACACACACATATATATATATATATATATATATATATATATTATAAACAAGTATATACAGATATACTGAGATAAGTTGTTTGGGAGCCAGCTGTGTTCACTCATGCGTCGAGTTTATGTCTATCTACAGGGATCGCTGAACGTCAGTATGAAACATTTCCGCGAGATGCGTACATAGCTTCAAGCCCTCGCCATACGAAATGGAGACAGTTTCAAACAACTCATTTTTTAACTTCAGATATTTTCAAGGTTCTCGGTGGTTAGGGTTCGCACGGTTCAGAGACTTCTACACAAAAAGATGTAAACGAGTAGCTACATGACATGCAATTGTTCCCGCGGCAATTGAGTGCGCGTCAACGGGGCACCAGGCTACATTTCCCGCTTTTTCCTGATGAGCTCAATATAGCGTACATCACGCTTTTGGGCTGAATCTCCTGACACAGCTCAAAATTGTGTACCATTAACTGACACAGCGTGTCTGTCATCTCTTTAATAAACATAAAGAGATGGCCCGATAGGTAAAGCAAGCCTCTTGTGTACGTACCACGGGCGTGTGTAATCAGCTGCTGTGAGCTGAGAATCACGTTTGTTTTCAGGCGATCGCTCGTAACACGAAGTAAGGCGTACACAATAGTGCAGTGTTATCGGTTCATTTACTTTGGTTTGTCTTGTTTTTTTTTTTGTTTTTTTTTTTTAAGGCGCAAGCCTTAGATACCTCATCAAACATGGAAATGAACCACCGGGGTCCACGTCGTCAACACGAGTGATGCAAAAATTTATGACGTGATGACGTCCCAATGACGTCACAGATCAATAAAATTTGTGACGGCATCATGACGTCAAACAGCGCGATGTCATGTGATGACGTCATCACCTAGCATGGGCACTTTAAATGACCTCCGTGATCCTTGGGCCGATCACGGAGGCCATGTAAAACCAGGTGACGTGCAGAAACCTTGCAATGCCTTCGATCCTGGGGGCAAGACATCGAATGAAGAAAAAGAAGAACATGGCTTTTGCCGTCGAGTCGTCTTAGGCGAATGCATAAGGGACCTTGCGAGTTTTTTTTTAGTTTTTTTTTTCATGTATTTTACCTATGCGGCAATGCTTCAAAATGTATAGGTAAGTCCTAAATCTTGAGATCGATATTGCTGATAACCATGTTTTCATTCACTGACGGAGACAAACCATCAGACCACGCATCGTCAGAATTATTTCCGGCCGAAGAAAATTGGTTTGCGCGCCACACGCCATATTATTATCATTAGTCGTTACACAAATCACAAGCATGTCAAGTTAAATTAGTGATGTCATGATCTTACCAAGTGAACGAGATGCGATAGTTACGTGAGTTATTTTTTACTTTTGGTACCACGGCACCACCGACGGACACATTCCGCTTCGCATGAAAAGGCTTGAAGCAGCAAAGCGCGGGGAGGCAGCCATGTAAAACAAATCGAAGCGGCCACGGGGGTACCATGAGCGTAGCATGCAAGTCATGTTGCGCATGACATATCATGATTTCCATATTACCACTTGTCATTTATGCTCGTCATACAGTCACGTCACTCAATAGGGAATTTGGTGTATATCAAACTGGCGAAACGGCTGCCAGCGTGCCATGAGCGTGGCATGCAAGTCATGTTACACATGACATGTCATTATTTCCATATGACCACTTGGCATTTCTGTTCGTCATACAGTCACGTCACTCAATACCAAATTTTGGTGCATATCAAACTGGCGAAACGGCTGCCAGCGTGCCATGAGCGTGGCATGCAAGTCATGTTACACATGACATGTCATTATTTCCTATGACCACATGACATTTCTGTTCGTCATACAGTCACGTCACTCAATACCAAATTTGGTGTATATCAAGCCAGCGAAACGGCCGTCAGGGCACCATGAGCGTGGCATGTAAATCATGTTGTACATAACATGCAGGTCATGATTTTCATATTACCACCTGTCATTTATGTTGGTCATGCAGAAATATCTCATCGTACCAATTTCTGGATATATCAAGTTAAGAAAACGGCCTCGGGAGCACTATGGTCATGGCGTGCAAATCGTACTTTTCATGTCAAGTTAGTCATGATTTTCATGATATGACCAGTCAA
>JALIZH010021157.1:0-36572 GCA_030522465.1 Rhipicephalus appendiculatus | reverse complement strand
TCCAGCGGTAAATGGTTTATACAAATAGCTCGCCGTTAGTGCGCCGCATTCATGGCGCGTGGCTTGAGTTGCCTAACGCAGCGCGCTGTGGAGTGAAGGGTCGCTGGTTCGAATCCCCGATCGGGTGCATCGAAATTTTTTCTTTGTGCCATTTTTATATATATACATACATATACATATCCGGGACCTGACGGCGACGGCAATGGTGAAAATCCGCCGAGAGTGTCCATGTAATTGCTATCGCAATAACCGCAGTGCCAAACAGAGACAGAGACTAAATGGGAGTCGGAGGGGAGCGTTGTCGGAGTCAACGTTTCGACAAGGGGTCTTGTGTTCCTCAAGGCAACAAACCTTGAAGAGATTAAAAAAAGCCCTTGAACAGGCGGTGTCGCAGGAGTTTACGTGTCGACAAGTGACCTTGCCTTCTTCAAGTTGCTGCTTTGAAGAAAGCGTGACCACTTGTGGAAACGTCAGCTCCGGCGACACCTCCTGTTCAAGGATTTTCCATCTCTTCATGCTTCCACCTCCTGTTGAACTCCAGCCTTGTTCGGATAGCTGGTCACGCATGTTCGTAAATGGCAAAACAGCATCGAAAGACGGTAACGAATGCGAAGCAAAGAACAGCGCTTCCCGTGAGTGCTTCTTCTCCTTGCTTGTGAACCGGCTGTTAGCGCTGGTTCATCCTTTACGAATATGGTAGTAACATCCGAGCCTTTGTCGTTGGCTCACCTTGATGTCCTTGATGGCGTATTCGACGACAGGCTCAATCTTGTCGGCGAAGCTCTGCAGCTGGTCCGGGCTGATGTTGCTCGGATCGTGGGTCAGGAACTCCAACTCGGAGGTGATGTTCTCAGCCGTCTGAAAACTCTGGGCGATTGGAAAACACAAACATATTAACAATGACGAACATTCAAACTTTTACGGAACTTCGCATATCATGAAGGGTGCAATGAAATATAATATAACCTTCTCTTACGCATGCTCCTAAGTTCAAACAGCATCGATTCGGCCGCCTTTCACCCAGGCGTTGGTCGGAAGCTAAAAAATAACTATGAGTGTATTTAAGTTATATCGGTGTTGTTCAAAGTTTTGCGTTTTCGCGATAAGTGGTTTTGTGAAAAAGTACAAAAATGTAAATAATGCACTTTTTACGCAATTTACCTACTTAATAAAGTGCGTAAATTAGTACGCATTCATAGTTAAATTGTAAGTAAATATCTATTTAACCGTAAATCATTCACGTTATGTTTTTTCATGAACGCAAACAAATCTCAGGCTTGAAACATAGCGTAATCTTGTTTCCTCTTAAGTTCATTGGAGCAAAAAAAAGTTACTATTTTCGACGTTGCTCTCGGAAATCGGCACGTCCAACGACTCGTCAAATATGGTACTGCCTTCAGCAAACTGATCGTACGCAGCAGAAAGCAGTACACTGTGAAATGAAGTCAAATGAAGACATACTTATTATGCATGAGAATCAGTTAATTCAGACCCAGATATCTCTTGCTTTTTCTTAGCCAGTAGTCCACACAGCTAGCAAAAGCAAGCTGTGTGCACACATATGTCGAAAGCCCCTCAAAGGGTTAAGTAATCACAAATGCAAAGGTATGTAGCCTGCGGCCTATCCTTACCTTGTACCGGCAGTGCTGAGCCGAGACTTTCATCCATCCTGTCTGACCACTGGGCAGCAGCCGGCACTTCCGTCTCGCGTACTTGTACTCGCTGGCCGGGTTGTAGGCTCCGTAAGGACACTCGACCTTGGCTACCGAGCCATGAGCTGTGGGCTGCCAGTGAAAGGGGCCCTTGTCCGTTTGCTGCAGTTCCTCCGGGCACGTGTCTGTTGGGATAACACGCGAGGACCACGTGAAAAAATAATCACAGCATATCCACGGAGTGAATGATGATGAGTCGGCGAAGCTGCGGAGGTTCATCTGTAAACCGTGAATCTTCCGTGAATTCTGCCCGGTACATCATCACCGACGTGAGATCGGGCGCGTTTATACTAAATGGTCGATGAGAGTTATGGTGACTGAAGCAATCATGGTTACACCGTGAAATCTTCAGTGGTTTCGCCCAGCAGTAATCAAAGCGATAGTGTGTGTGAAATTTTATTCAAACTTCAACGACCGGTCGTCGTCCATGGTCCGCCAAGCAGCACGATCCGGCAAGCGCACTCGTACGGCGGTCCGCGCAATCGGAGAGCAGCTGCACCGCCAACGCCATCTAGCGTACCTTCACCCAACCGCCATATTGTACGCATGTCTAACTGGAGATGACGGCACCATATCCAAATTCTGCACAGTACATCATCAACGACGTAAGATCGGGCGCATTTCTACTAAAGGGTCGATGAGAGTCATGGCGACTCGCAGCTCACTTTAATTTTACATGTACGTTGTGAATTTTTTTATTGTTTAATCACGCACAGGAGACATCTCACACAGGCGCTACCTTGGAGGTCGAAATCCAGTGCCTACTGGCTACTCAGAATGCATGGACAACCGAGGACCGCTGAGGTGATGCCGTGAGGCGCTTCGCCCCTAAATATATTCATCATATACAAGTACCGCCATCTAGCGGACATTCCAAGAACTAAACGAGAGGTGGCGTGGAGGTGGCTACCTACTACATACATCGAGGACGCACGACCCACGGCTTAAGGAGCTTCGCCCCTAAAAATTAGTAAGCCAGGTCTAACCAGACTGAAAGCTGTACGCCAGGACTGTACGAACTGCTCACTGTTGATTCCCCGGCATTTCTCTTGTGCTTAATTATCTGCCCTTTCCTGTTCTTGTCTATTCCTTTCGTGTGATTATGTGGTGTTTTATATCATTTTCTGTGTTAAGTACGAAGCATTTCTTTCCTTACTGCGGACACTTTGAGCGTTTTTATCTGCGTATCTATCTATCTATCTATCTATCTATCTATCTATCTATCTATCTATCTATCTATCTATCTATCTATCTATCCAGCCGCCTACGTCTGGTTCTCTCGTGATCACCTCCTTAACTTGGGGTAGACCAAAATTAATATGGGAGGGTAAGAGGGTTTTGCCATTATGACTGTCTGGTCATGACATCAATAATGTGAAAATGTCGTCGCGTACGACGTCATACCCATTCCTCCAGACACGTGTGGCACAAACCCCTATACCACGGGCCATGGTATGCGGGTATGCGCCACAGGTGTTTGACAGTTTATATCTACCGAGGAACGGCGAGAACAGACATGGGTAATTTAAATGTGAGAGCGTTAAGAAAAACCCACATTAGCAGCGTTGACCCCGATGAATGCAAATAAATGTTATCGTCCCAGCTGGAATCGAACCCAATCATTCTTCGTGGCAATCACGTATTCTACCAAAGAGCCACGACCGGTCTCGGAACTGCTCTGGAAAAAGACCCTATGCAGGCGTAATGTTGGTGAAACGTCAATTGTTGTTTCAGTGCTGCCCATCTAATTTTGTAAACATTACATATGTACTGCCATGATAGAGGCGTCACGTCGCGTTAGCGTCAATTGTAGTTAAGCGCCATCCACTGAAGTTAGTCTACGTAGCACTATCCAGGGCTACCATCCTCCTAATCACAAGCGCTAGTTTTCAGCTTACCTAAGCTTCTGGTGTTGGTAATACCCATGTAGCTCTTGGCATCGTTACGCAACCGTACACAACTGGTTATATAAAACATATACGACTGCTTAACATACATGTCTGTGCGTATTACATATGTACGTATGTTTAGCGTCATTTTCTAACGTTTCGCTCAACAAAAAAAATGCCCCCCACCTCCCCGAAGGGAATCGTGAGGAAATGCGAATGCATTTCGCGCGCGCTTCACTCCATTTATATATGGTGGTTGTGGTTCGAAGAAGGAAAAAGGCGCCTAATTTCTTCAGCCCGGTCGGGAGCACGGCGCAGTGCCTGTTTTTTTTTTTTTTTAATCGCGGGAGCTCCGCCGACCTCCCGCGATGCGAGCGCCCTCACGCACCAGAGCGCGCTCCTCCTCTCCACTTCTGCAATCGCCTTGAGATGCGCCCAGCCAGCGAACGGTCGAGAGTGAGGCGCGAGCGGACGGGAGAGTGGGGCGCAGGGAGGAGAGATAGCGAACCGCGAGAGAAGAAGCGGCGAAGCACTGCACCTACCCTCTCCTACACTCTATGGGAGAGGGAGTGAGAGCGGAGAGATAACACCTGCCGGCGCGCGGACACCTCCTCAACCTATCCTCCTCCTCCGCGGACAACGCCGGACAACGCCGCCTGACATAGCCCGGCTAAGAAATGCATTCGCATTTAAAAAAATTACACCACAGTCACCTTCCCTCGGCATGCTTCGCATGACATCGATTCCCGTGGTACATGGGATCTGCCGAATATTTTTTTTAGATGCGAAGCATCTTACGCTCGGGGCTGTGTCCGTCCCTCCCGCGTCCCGCGTCCGGCGTCCCGCGTCCACTCACATTCATGAAGTAGGGCAGCACCCACTATGCAAACCAGAACACTGTAGTACAATAAGGCCGTCAACCACCACCAGAGTTACCAGAGTCATAGCCGAGGGCACAGAGTGGCTGCTTAGCAATGGCTAGGCATGTGGTGGGTGCAAGCAAAGAATAACACGCTCTACCGGTGGTGTCTGTCACCCACGTTGAATCCATTCCTTGATCTTGCTTGCATGTGCTTGCGGAGGCTTTGTCTGTCCCTCCTTCCCGCGTCCCACACCCCTCTCTCTCCTCTCCTACGGTCGCCCCCTTTCTCTCCTCTAGGAATCCTCTATTGTACGGAGCGGCGCCCGCGTCCGACACCCCCACAGCGCATGAGGCCCGTGTGCTTAGATATAGGTGCATGTTATGGTAGAAATGTTTGGAGCCTTCGATTGCGGCGTCGCTTATAGTCACATTGTTGTTTTAGGACTTAAACCCCAACAATTATACAATGAACTCTTCAAGATGAGTAGAATCACTGCTCCAAGAACTGCGATTACTATTTAAGAAAGTCCGCAGACATTCCACCGAAGTTGTGTAACCGCTGTACCATTTACCCATCTCAGTCTTTTACTATGACCAACCATTAACCACTGCTTCAGCTTAGCTTAACCACTACCGACGAGAGATCGGATATCCTACATGCTTGGAAAGTTCGTGTTTCTAGTTTTTTTTTTTTTTTTTTTTTTGCACACTTCGAGATTCCAGGGTTCGACACTCTACCCAATTCGACGGTTCGCGCTTCGAGTCCTAACACGCTTCGGACGTCGAGGGTTTGATGCACTACAATGTTGGAAGTTTCGAGTGCCGAGCCCTGTATATTTAGGGTTTGGTTCAGGGTTTGGACCCCAACAAACTTGGTTTGTTGGTCGTTCGAGACAGTTCTTAAATATCAGTATGTTTCTCATGTGTTTCCTAGGGAGCCTTGTAGATCAGAGACGGACTAATTGCGTTTAGAAAAAAAGATACAAAGAGGTGGAACTCAGCCATCCCATATAAAGGATGAAGTCGCGGTGGTGATGCAAATAACGTAAAAAACTTCAAAAGGAATGCTTAGGGAATGAAATCTATTTAAACGATGTGGTTCGTCATTCCCATTAACCTTGGGCGTGCAATGTTCTGCAAGTTCGCCCAATAGAGTAACGTTGCTAATTTTCTATGACTTGTAAGGCGATATCTCAGTGGAACAGTTCCGCGTGGCATGTGAATAGCTGCATGTTTATTCTTATAGAGCACATACAGATTCTATATATTTTGTGCACATTTCTCGAATATTTTATAAAAATTTTACGAGAACATTACGAATCATTGGAATGGCACACGGAACGTTGTGCCGCCTTTTCTGAATAAGATTACCCATACATGTACCCCTCTTAACTGTGCTGTAGAAATTCGGGGTACAGTATAAAGTAAATCAATCAATAAATAAAATTCTCACGGCCTCCTACACAGACCACTCGAAGACGAAAGCCTCACTGGTTATTTATTAGACTGAAACATTTCGTCAGAAACAGATGAGCATTTGGCTTGTCGCGTCTCATTTAGGGCTTGTCGAGACCCCTTGCTAACGTTGCATAATTCTTCCGCCTAGCACACCACCCGGTAGGCCCACACTCAGCGCCTTCCATCGCGCACCCTTTCAACGTTCCTCCGAAGCCATCAGCAGACCGTGACACGAGAACGCTGCATAAACGAAGTGAATGTGCACCTCGCGCGCCTCGAGCAGACCTTGAAGAGAATGTCGCTTTTTAGATGTGAAGCATCTTATGGCGAAGCTTAATCCGGTGGTGGTGGTGGTGGTGGTGGTGGTGTGCCGCGTGGCCTCCCTTACTGCGCATGCGCAAACCCTTTCAGAAAAATAAAAATAAAAAAACTCCTCTCCCCCTCTCTCTCCTCTAGGCATCCCTCCCCGCGGCAACCACACCCTCACTGCGCACCCTCACTGCAGCTGTTGTGACGCCATGCAAAGCCACGCTCTGCGTTGGTTGGAGACGACCTCGCAGAACGACCGATGGAGACGCCGTGCCTATCGTCCCATGGCATTTTAAGGCCAATGGCGCAGAGAGAGAGAGAGAAAATAAGATAGAAAGAAAGAGGAAGCAAACATTGCGATTAGATGCCGCACCACCAAGCCAAGCCGCGCATGCGCGGTAGCTAAGCCGAGCCCACCAACGAATACATCGCACGCAACCTTCGCTCTACAGTGCGTAGAGTGGCTGCGCCCGATCATCCCGAGACAACCATGGGTCGTCCTAAGAAAGTGCGTACTCCCGAGGAGGAAGCCGCGCATCTCGCAGCTAAATGTGTCGATCGACGGGTAGTGCGAGCGGCGGGGAGCCTGTGTTTCCCTGTGTGAAGCTTTGGGAGACTTACCCCCCGTATTCAGAAACTCTCCTTGACTTGAACTTTACTTGCCACCGCCTCAAGGCAGCGCGTTTGAAACGCGTTTGTGCTGCCTTGGCACTGCTAAAAACAGAGCGTTCGAAACGCGTTTGTGCTGCATTGAAGGCAGCTTCAAGTCAAGTTCAAGTCAAGGAGCGTTTCTGAATACGGGGGGTTAGTACGAACTTCCCGAATTGTTTAAGTCACGCGAACGCCGCAAAGACGATGTGAACGCACGACTCGCGAGCATCGACATTCCCTGGGTCAATGCAAGCAGGACGTAGCGACAACTTTATTAAAAATAAATTTCAGGCGTTTGTAGATGACCGCTTGTCTGCGGCGACCTCTTTCGCCCAGGCAATGGTTGCTCTTTTTACAGTTATTCTTCGGAGGACCACATCAGGGTCTCCCATGTCGTTTCTGAGAGAACTGGCAGAAGCTCTCTGGGTGGGGGGAAGGCCCTCGCATTCCCAGAGGATACGACGTTCATATGTTATGACATTTTTATCTCTTTTTTTTTTTTGCATATTGGGTCTACCTCTCAGCTTGTGGATATCGCTGAAGGATTAGGAGTGGTAAGGGTATTCATTTGAATTCGGCAGAGGATCATGGCATGCGCTCTCGCGAGATTGTTCTGGTATAGCGTAAGTTCTCCTGTCACCTTGATGCAGACTGGTAAGTTCGTTATAGCAGGTCCCTACCTCTCCTATTGGGTGGTCCGGCTCAAACGAAAGTGCGACCTGGTTTGTCAACTCTCGGGCCACTTTATACGCTTCCTTGTTGCCAGGTTTTCTCGAGTGTGTGTGGGGCCAGACCACGTAAGGTGGCTGTTGCATCAATAGGCCCACCGCGAGTTTCGCTCAAGGACACTGCAGAATGGGTTACTCACCTCTGAGTTCGCACAGCGGGCCACCGTATCCAGGAGGGCAGCGGCAGGTGAAGCTGTTGATTCCGTCTTCGCACTCGCCGCGGTTCTTGCACGGACTTGAGAGGCATTCGTTGATGTTCTGCTCGCAGAGGTTTCCTTCGGTAAAAGATGAAATATGACACGTTCACGTGGTTTTCCGTGACACAAGGAGTTTATGTACGTGCATGCACGTGCGCATGCGCGAATGTGGCGTACGGGCATTGCGTGATGACATGATCGATCGATTTCCCGGTCATATACACCCTTGTATTTTTAGTCAGATATGCAGATTATACGAAAGTTACCCCAGGTTTAGTTTCATATGTTTTGTTATTATTTTATTTATTACAAGCGGCTAGTTTGGCACACCACATTTGTTAGACTGACGCCAGTTGTTTTTCCTTCGTGAATATCAAGCGCTGACTTCGTAATTTACAGTATCATGGTGTCCTAGGCATTCACTACGAGATTTTGTTACGATAATGGGATCCCTCTCTAAATAAACGTTTGGGAAATATTCTTAGAACCACTTGTATTCTTTATCTGTTTCAGTCTTATATATGTGGTTTGTGAAAAATAAACCTTCAGTTGATAGTCCGCGCTTGTCCTTGTCTTTTCTTGTCGTCCGTGTTTACTACCGCGCAGTATACATACATCGATCATGAATCACCAACTGGCCCAATCGTCCACCTTGCTTAGAACCACGTTGACAGCAGAAAAAAATCTGTTAGAAATAATGAAATTCACATTGCGAACGTGTGTCCTTTGAACATGCCATGGAGCAACGAGTTCGAACTCCTTTAGTTGTGTGCTCTAAATGACAATTACTCATTTACTACCTACAACACGTCTGGTATAGGTCCTGACAACCTGGAACGCGCACGAACAATATTCTATGCAGCGATTACCCAACAATTTCATGTAGCCGGCTCCCGCGGATCAGTTGCACACGGCCCTTCACTTACGGAGGACCGTACACGGATAGCAAGCCTTACGAGGCAAAGCGTGGACAAGCTTTTAACGACGACTGACGCCGACAGAGCTCTCCGCTAACGCCACGTAAGTTATCCGCTACGACAGCACGACGACGAAAAGATTAAACGCACCGCACGAGAAGTGGGCCTTCCGCTGTACGAACACACCGTGAAATATTGCGAGTCCTATTTGATATTCTTATAGTGAGACCGGCGAAAGCGGAACACATCAGAAGGAATTAGTGCGAGCCACACGCCGGCGTCCGTGGTGTACTTTTGGTAACCTACGCACACACACACGCAGCAGAGGCACGTGGGAAGACCCAGTGGGAGCTGCACGACACTACGCATTAGCCGGACGTCGCGCTAAAAGGGAGCTACGCAGGCAGAGAGAGTAGAGTCCAGATGATGCGCGACATCCGGAAGCGCGTTTGATGTTGCTTCCGCAGTTACGTTCAGCATCGCGGAAGAGGCAGGAGGCGACGACGAGGAAGTAGCGATACCAGAACGGCAGGGGCAGACTCGTCACGCACCACGACGTACTGACTCACTATAGGCAACAACGGGAAGCATACTCATCACCGCACACATAACTAGAGAGCTTTCAGGAAACAGATTGGCGAAGATTGCAAACGAGAAAATTTCGAAACCCAGTACACCTAAACAGAGTAAATTCCATGCAGTATCCAGAAGCGAGCTGTAAGCTCTGCAAACATGAACAAGCAGGCACGGCAAGTATCTTATGGAAATGCACAGAGATCAGAGCAATTTACAGAGAGGACAGCATAGAACCGGACCTTCTCGAAGAGCGATGGCTAAGCTCTCTGAATATCTCGAATCTACACGACCAAGTGAGGTCCATTCAGCAAGTCACGCGCAGCGGAAAGGCTATGGCTCTCAGCTCATAATGCCCGGGTGGCCTGAGCGTGGGCAGCCTACCTTTGCAGGTGTTTCTCTAAGTGAGGTCTTTTTTTTTTTTCGTCCATACGTACTAAATACAGCGCTGACGCCATTCCCAACGCTCAAAGAGCACTTCAACAGACGGTGCCTCGTTTGGAGCGATACAGGCGAGCTCGCCAGCTTAACATGAACGACTGTGAATACAACGCTAATTAGTTATACAACACTAATTGGGGCGCAATTAGGCGAACTTAAGGACGCTTATTCGTGTTTTAAAATTTGTTTTCAAGCAGTCGAGCTTTTTACAGAAGTCAGCTTTATGTAGGATTTCAAACACTTATTTTGTACATTACCTCTTGTTGCTAACTCTGTTATCGATCGCTTTGAACGTTTAGGTTTGCAATATGTCCTAATCCACCCTGTGAATCTCGATTGTCCTTGTCGCTGTGTCCGTGCGTAACGATGGCCTGTAAGTAGAGAGACAGTTGACGTGGTGTCCCGAAGGCCGCGGGTTCGATCCCAACCGCGGAGGTAGTTTTTAGATGGAGGCAGAATGCCAGGGGCCCGTGCACTATGCGGTGTTAGTTCGCGTTGAAGAAAACGATATGGACGAAATTTCTGAAACTCTCCACTACGGCGTGTCTCGTAATCATATCGGGGATTTCGCACGAAAAAAAAAAAAAAACCCTGATATTATTATTACGTGCTCGTGTGACAACACTACTTTTTTAGAACACTGAAATGAGCATCGTTAACTAGATATTCAGTGGCGAAGGATTGATGACTTGGTGCTGTAAGGTTAGCATTTCTACGGTAACATGATGAGCGGTTAACAAGACAGTTCCACGAAATACGTACAGTTGTTGACGGATGCGTACGTTCGTCCAACTGAGGCATGAAGCTTAAGAAAAGAAAAACCCACACGACTTTCTCATGATATCGTCCACTACCATATGAGTTTCAACGAATACAGCGCCGAATTTTTTTTCTTTTTTATTATGACATCATGTTGCCTTTAGGCCGACACAACGTCCTTTTTAGCCGCATTTTGAAGAGGGCGAAATGCTAGAGGCCAGCGTACTTAGATTTAGGATTACGTTCAAAAACCCCATGTAGTCATAACTGGTCATAATTTCCGGAGCCCTCCACTTCGGCGTCTCTCATAACCATATCGTGGTTTTGGGACGTTAAACTCAAACATTTACTACTACATTTAATTATTACAGCGAGTTAGGACGCTTTGGATGAAATTGTGGGAACGCGACTGTTGAGAACAGGTGTTTATAATGACCCAAAAGCACGCGCGCGCTTAACCACTCACGTACTTCGGGGCAGTTAGGGGTGCTTTGAAATTTGGGTAACTGTTGATAACGTGGCTGATATGATGGATTCGCATAAGATCGTAAACAATGCACGCATTCGTATTTTCAGCGTTTCTCTCATGAGGGCACAGTCCATTAATCACGCCGGAAGTACTGCACTTTTCACATAAAGTATATTATTACAATGTGTTGTTATCTGTTATGTTTTCCATAAGTGATCATTCTTCTGCATGATGTATGCACTACCCGCTGTCTAGAGACATTGTTAGGCACAATATGATTGGAATTTCTGACATTGTTCCACGTTAGAATGGTGCTACTTAAAGTACGTGGTCTGTTTTTTTTTTTGTTTACATTATTGACTTATTGTATTTTATTGTACCGAACACCCGACTTGTGTAGTGCTTATCTGTTTTTTTTTTTCGGTATACTCAAGAAAACGGCACTTTTCACTTTTTTTTTTTTTACTGTACAGTGTTAAACAAAAAAGGCGGCCACAGCGGCGCCACGTCACGCAGGAAAGCTAAAAAAAAGCCCCCCACCTCCCCGAAGGGAATCGTGAGGAAATGCGAATGCATTTCGCGCGCGCTTCACTCCATTTATATATGGTGGTTGTGGTTTGAAGAAGGAAAAGGCGCCTAATTTCTGCAGCCCGGTCGGGAGCACGGCGCAGCGCCTTTTTTTTTTGCTTTTTCTTGTTTTTTTTTAATTTGTTTTATTTATTTTTAAAATTTTTTTTTTCATATATAGCTCCGCCGAGCTCCGCCGCAGACCGCTTTTAGTTAACGCGCACGCTGCGAATTTTTATTGTTCAACAACGCACAGGAGAAATCTCCCACCGGCACCACCTTGGAGGTCAAGATTCATTGCCATATATACGGGGTGTCCAGTGAACGGTTGTGCAGCGCGAGCAGTCGGTTTTTTCAACCAAGAAACTCGCTAGCAGACGCTGCCTGTGTCGGCGTCGCCAGGCGAGAGAGGGAGAGGGGGGGGAGCGTAGGAGAGGAGAGAGAGGTGGGGTACGCATGCGCAGTGGGAGTGTGGACGCTGCGGGCAGAGATGCCTAGAGAAGAGAGGGGGGAGCGTAGGAGAGAAGAAGAGAGGTGGGACGCGCATGCGCAGTGGGAGTGTGGACGGCGCGGGCAGGGATGCCTAGAGGAGAGAGGGGGGAGCGTAGCAGGGGAGAGAGGAGGGGAGGCGCATGCGCAGTGAGGGTGTGGTTGCCGCGGGGAGGGATGCCTAGGGGAGAGAGAGGGAGAGAGGAGGTTTTTTTATCTTTGTTTTTTTTTTTTGAAAGGGTTTGCGCATGCGCAGTAAGGGCGGCCACGCCGTACACCACCACCACCGGATTAAGCTTCGCCATAAGATGCTTCACATCTAACACCTGCCGGCGCGCACACCTCCTCAACCTATCCTCCTCCTCCGCGGACAACGCCAACGCCGCACAACGCCAACGCCGGATGCCTGACATAGCCCGACTATGAAATGCATTCGCATTTAAAAGAGTTCTCTGCATTTCATTAGAGTTTACCAGAGAAACGCATGAGCGCTAAACATTAAACGCAAGAAACAAGTGGTTCATGCGTGGTATTTGGAACGACTTGGCATTTTTTCTTACCAAATTCTGCTGCGACGCGACTTTTTTAAAAGTTCGTCGCGTGAGTTTTTCTGACTGACATAACCTCGATGACGCACTTTCTGCTTGTCCGGAGCGCTCTGCTGCGGTATCGCCTAGATTTGGGCCTTCAGTTTCGTTCAGTAACACTGATAGTTGGAAAAGTTGGTATGTGTTCATGATTAATTTCGATTATTAATGTCTCAAACTACGCTTGTTTTTTTTAGATTAAAAAAAATCGGGAATGCCATAAATTTTCACGTCGTACAACATTTCAGTATAAACAAGTGCGCTCAAGTTAATAATTAAAAAGATAATTAATTAGTGTTTGTTAATTACTCGTTTCAGTGTAACTTTAGGTGTGGCAATGTTTTGCCGCCTCGGCGTAGAGTTCATTTGCGACGACGAAATCTGTATCATCTAAAAAAAAACAGATAAAAAACACTGTACATGTTTTACCCTTATTGCCCGTCGCAAGGTTTCTCTCGCATAAAAACAGAATGGCTTTCCACATTAGACAGAAACTTGTGAAGGCACATGCGTCAAAACAAAAAAAATAAAAAAAAAATAAAAAAAATAAAAAAAAAGAAGGGGGGGGGGGGGGCATCCCCAGGAAAGCTACAGGAGCACGTTGAAAAAGTTAGCGCAGCGTGTTGGACGTAACTTCTAGCCCCTTTGTATCTAACCCCCCCTCCCCCGCACACACACATACACCACGGCGAAGCTTTCAGAGCGTTCGCTGGTACACTCTTAATCAGGTCCTGGTTAAATGCTGGCTATATCCAGGAAACCAGAGGAAAAATGTCCGGTTTCCCGGCTATATCTAGCACTTGAAGCAGGACCTGATTAGGAGTGTACGAAAGGAGCGAGAAAGAGCTTAAAACGAGAGGCAAATCCAGGTAACTGTCCTCGCAATTGATGGATTCTAAAATATTTTTCCTAGCTGTAGGTTCGTGAGGCAATAAACTTCTGTAATGAAGCCATTCCATAATTACTTGGAGAAGTGTTGTCGGACCCCTTTAAAGGATACCCTGAATGCGAAATTTTTATTTGTGTCTTTTTCATTGTAATTTGTAGCTTCGTATCTTGTAATCCCGAAGCGGAATCGTAAATGCTCAAACGTATTGCATAATTAATGCTAGTGTGGTTAATTGTAGCCGTTTAAGCCTTACTTTGAAATGCCCGCCGAAGAATGATAAGAAAGTAGCGCCCCATAAGGGGGGAGCGCCAAATATCACGTGCACTCAAGCTGTGGTGACGTTGAAAGCGAAGTTTTCAAATTGGGGCCCCGCGCCCGGTAGGGTTTGAAATGGTGTGGGTGCCTCGGTATGAGTTAAACCTGTTGGGAATATGTCCCCCCCAGGAAAACTACCTCGCAAGCATCCTGACAAAAGAGCGAGAGGGGTGAGGAACAACAGCGCTCGCCAGGGGCCAGTCGTGGTATTGTGTGCGCCCCACAAATCTTCTGTGACGTCCACAGTAGTTGCTGTACTTGTGGAACGTCACACGGGGCCTCAATTTACGTCATAACAGTGACGATGTCGCGAGGTGTTGCAAACTCAAATGAGGACTCACGCTCACTTTAAAACCAAATTAAAATATCTTATAGACAACGTTTTTTGTCCGCCGCGGCGGTATTGCGGTTAGGGTGCTCGGCTGCTGACCCGAAGGTCGCTGGTTCGATCCCGGCCGCGGTGGCCGCATTTCGATGGAGGCGAAATGGTAGACGCCCGTGTACTGTGCGATGTCAGTGCACGTTAAAGAACACCAGATGGTCGAAATTTCCGGAGCCCTCCAGTACGGCGTCTCTCATAATCATATCGTGGTTTTGGGACGTTGAACCCCAGATATCATTATTATAGGCAACGTTTGCCACTAGTAATGGGTCAGTCGTGCCCACGTATACAGGAAAGTAAAACAACACAAACAACTCGACGTTTCAATCTTGGCGTTAGGGGTCGTTGAATACTCCACGTGAGACTACACTCACCCGTGTATCCCGGCATGCACTGGCAGCTGAACTTCACGTCCGACTCGTTCAGGCAGCGGGCGCCGTGCAAGCAGGGAGACGAGAAGCACGGGTCGAACTGGTGGCACGTCTTGCCGTAGTAGCCGTCCACGCAGTGGCAGGTGAACATGTGCGACGCGTTCGACTGGCACACCCCACCGTGGAGGCAAGCGGATGGCTTGAGCAGGCACGGATTGAAGTCCGAGCAGTTGCGGCCCGAGAAACCCGTGAAGCAGTCGCAGCGGTACTCGCCGTGGCCGGTATTGACGCAGGTGCCGAACGTCTTGCACGGGTTCTCGGAGCACGGGTCGAAGTGCTCGCAAGCATCTCCGTAGAAGCCCGGATCGCAGAGGCAACGGTATCCGGGACGCGCGTCGGTTGCCTCGCAAGAACCGTGCTTGCAGACGTTCATCAGGCAGTCTGCGGTTTGAGAGAAATGTCTTTATTTTTTATTCTTTCGGGACGTTGCACAAAGTCTAAGCAGATCTCAGGAAAGAATGTTTCGCACATGCACTGGCTCTTTAAGTGGCTGCGTGCATTCTCTGGCGAATAGGTGCGTTTGCAGAAAAGTAGGTCAATTAAACGCAAGACACAATGTAGAGCAGTATTTTGGCCTGCGAAAGATCGGGAGATAGGAATAGCATGTCTTCGTAGCAGTGATAAATTGTTCATAAAGAAAACGTTCGCTCAGACTGGAGGTTCGAACGCCAGCTGCACAATGCTGGTGCTTTAGTGGAAGAATCAATATTAGTTTTCATTACGTGGTATTCCTGCAACGTTCTTGACCTTGTGTACTCAAGTTTGTGAAGAGTTATGCGCTTCATCACTACTTCATTCTGGCTACTGCCCGACCAGATGCCATCTCGCTATCTGAAAGCTATTCACTGTGAGCTTTGAAGGCTGTACATTATGAACTGTGAATATGGAACGCTAAATTATCATCATGACAATATTTGAATACGGGTATGATTATTGAGGTATGGGAATTAATGCAGAATGTGTAGGTGGTATGAATTTGTATTAATTTGTATTAACGCACACGCACAAACGCACGCACGCACGCACGCACACACACACACACACACACACACACACGCACACACGCACACACGCACACGCACGCACGCACGCACACAAACACACACACACACACACACACACACACACGCACGCACGCACACACACACACAAAATGTTGTGTCCATGTTGCGTCGGGTTTTGGACATAGTAAGGACAAAAGAAGAGATACGAATGCAATTAACTGAAGATGCACCTGAATGACTCCACCTGTGTAACCCCTGTGCAGCGTCGATTCAAATTATTCAGTGTTTATCTGTGACGTCTTCTTTTCTTTAATTCCATGTGTTAGTTCAGATGCTATACACTTCACGCTGTGTTATTTGTTTTGCTGCAGACTAGTTCACTCGGTGTGACTTTTGATCTTATGTAACCAGCCAGCGTCAGTATTACAAACGTTGCGTGCTCCATATAAACGCGCGAACGGGGCCTGCATGTAAAGCTACGAAGAGGTGTGCGCTCTGCACATAGCTTTTTAAGGCGAAAGCCTTTAATGGCTGATACTCGCAGCGTCTGACCAAATGTCAGTCCGTCCTTGCCCTGAAAGGGTGCCAGCTGTGGCCTCTTCCCCTCACACTCTCTCATCAATCACGGGATTGCTGAAAGAGTCTAAAAAAAAAACAAAAAAAAGACAAATAAAGAAACAAAAACAATACAAGGCTTAGTCAGTGGAATGGACACAGGCTTTCGCCGAACACAATTTGGAATTTGCAAAGTGTCCTTCAATTTTTTAGCTAGCTCTCTATCGCCATTACGTGGGCCTAGTACTGCGCAAAAAAATGAATAGCATAAATCCACGAGCACAGACGGGAGGAACGAGGTGCGTTTAAAACGTCCTACTGAAGTCTGCATCACCCAAGTAGAAGCTCCAAATTGTGGACAAAATTTTTGGAAATCAACTTATCAATACTAGTTTCGACAGGTTACCTTCGTCGTAAAACGACGATCTCCTATTGTATTTTTCGCCTGGCGTTTATTAATAAATAAATAAATAATTAACTAATTAATTAATAATTAATTTAGATATCTATTTATTTAGGAGCATACTGCCAGTCAGAATGCCAGACCGGGCAGGAGTGGGCGGTACAATGAACATAACAACATGCAGGAAGTACAAAAAATATTGAGCAGATCATACAGCAGTATAGATAGTGTTTAGGAAAAACGCGTTGATTCATAAAGCAAAAAAAAAATCACAGCATATCCACGGGGTGAATGATGATGAGTGGGGCGAAGCTCCGGAGGGAATCATCGGTAAACCGTGAAACTCTTCCGTGAAATTCGCCCAGTACATCAATGATTATAAAGAGTGTGAAACACCGTGTATATTAAACATCAAACTTTTATTGTACTGTTGGTTTACGTGGTCCCTTCATTATCACCGCATTGTGATCGGTGAAATGCAGGGAAAGTGGTGATGTCACATATGGCACGGTAGCGGGGCCATATGTGACATCACCACATATGACCCTACCTGCGGTGGCTACCTACTACTACTACATACTCCAGAGGAGGGACAGACCCACACCCTAAGGAGCTTCGCCCCTAAAAGCATGAAATACAGTCCACAATTGTCATGCAATAACAGAGCAATGTGACTTTACCACTAGGCGGACACCACCTGAAGAGAGCCTGTTTCCGAAACAGTACTCCTTGGTACTACCCGCTTACCCGCATCACTATTACTCACAGTCGATGCGCGTTGCGAATCGGTCAACGGGACTGCCGATGCCTTCTTCTCTGCCATTCCAGGCGTAGACGCGGTACTCGTAGTCGGTCCAGGGTCGCAACTTGAGCACCGGCACGCACTTGTCGGCGGCACTGGTGGTCACGTTGACGTACGAGGTGACGTTCTCCGACGTCGCCCTGTACTTGACCACGTAGCCGGACACGTTGCCGTACAGGGGTCGCTGCCAGCAGATGCGAACGCTCGTCTCGTTCACAACGACGGCACGCGTGTTCTGTGGATCTGCGAGAAATAGGGGGAGGGGGGAGGGGGGGGGTGAAACGAATTTGATAACGGCTTTACTAGGTTTTATCCAATGAATAAAGGTAAACTCGGCTGCGCGAAACCGCGGCTCACTTGTCAGTCATTTATGTAAGAGTCTTTCAAAGTGGTTTTCTTTCGAACCGCGACAACCTTTTTTTTTTTGTGTGTGTGTTTTTACGGACAGATATGGCCACCCGTTTATAGACGTTTTCTTTTCGTGTTTTTTTTTCCTTCATTTTTTGTCCACGTCTTTCTTTCTTTGCTCTCCCGACGTCTTGCGTCTTTCTCTCCTCCTACACTACTTTCCCCCTATCTCTTCCCTCCTCCCGAAACAGAAGGCAGGCGTTGGCCGCAGCTGTCAGCCTGCTCACTCTCATTTAATAATAATAATAATAATAATAATACTAATAATAATAATAATAATAATAATAATAATAATAATAATAATAATAATAATAATAATAATAATAATAATAATAATAATAATAATAATAATAACGTAAATACCACGCATTTCTAAAACTAGAGACTCGTCGTTCCAACCTAAAGTATGACTTTTGGCTAAGCAGTGATCTAGGGATTACTGATGAAATTTACTGGGCCATTCAAGTTTTCGACTTAAGGCTCGCGACAGGAACACGCGTCAGAATTGATACGCCCATACAGACATATGTATGGGTACAAGTGCTTAATTGATGGAGGCATGAAACTGTACGCGCCGCACTGCAGCAAGCTCAAATGCCAACTGTCACACCTCTAAATGATAAGTGCGCTCTAGACCACAAATACTTAGGCTGTTATCACATATAATAATTGTTGTGGTCTTAAGCCACAAAACCACGATATGATTATAAGAGACGCTAAGCAATTACCATAGTGCGCAGTAAGCACATCGCGTGAAGACCACGGACACAGGACTGCGGCTTCAGTGAAGCCATTAAGCGAAGGTTCGAAACTTAATCAGACACCGAACACATCATGGGGCCTCGCATGCTACATTTTCTCACTGAGTCACGAGTGGCACCGTACTTCTTTACCCTTTACCCAACGTTCGCAAATAGGTCTTGAGCAACAATTATAAGCAGTGTTCTTGTCAGATTACTTTGGCGACCCGTTCGTAGTAACAGTGCTCTCAGAAGAGTTAGCCTCCCGCATGGCTTGTCTAACACGTAGCATTGATCGCTAGCTCGTCGCTCCGCGCCGCCCTGTAGCGCACAAGTCATCTCTGAGCCACTTCTCTGCCAGCCCTTTAGGCGAAATTGTCGTTTATTTTCCTGCTCCACCGAGAAATCAGGACGATAGAGTGGTGAGCACGGGACCTGTTTACGCAACCCGTCATAAAGCTCCCAGACTTTTCGGACGTAAACGAACGGGTAAGCAAGAGTAAAAAAGCGTTAAAGAAAGAAGTTGACGAGTAATAAGAATCGCAAACAAGGGGAGTGGCGTCGCAACGTGTGTCCATGGAGAACCCAACTAAGCGAGCAAGCAGCGCTGGGGGGCGAACGCAGCAATGATGACGAAACGCGGAATATAGGAGAGACCATGTTCGCGCGCCGATCCATCATCATGCCCCTTCAGAGCGCACGCACTTCGGGCAGCAGGGTCAAGACGGATTACGCAGTATCCTTAGAGAGGGTAGGGATGACGTCGGGGTAAAAAAAATGCCTACGTAAAAATGAAGTACGGCACTTTGCAGTGACGTACAATGAAAGAAGTAGAGCGAGCTTGTATGGACGGTGTAGGAGTGACTGCCTGACTTCTGTTTTTTCATTGTTTTAGCTTCGTTACCAAGCGGTGTACAGAGTGGCTTGTTTGTGAACTATCGCAGGGCGCGGATCCCCAGCGTATCTACTGGTTCGTTAGAATCATTGGCATGCGGGATACGTAAGCCATGTGATAGCCTTTCGCAATATTGCAGTATCTTTGCTGTTTTGAAAATGTGGCTACGTGCCCTGTAAGTGAGTTTTTTTTTTTAATTGCAAGTCAAGTGTATGGAAATCGTTAAACCATCCATCAGTACATCTCAAGAAAATAGTTGTCAAATGTACGCTCGAATCGCAATAATATATCACTTTATGAAACACTGCTTCCAAACCAGTTCTTCCCATAAAAACTTGTGTGGTTTTAGTGCGTTGTGGTACGGATCCCACGAGTAATTTTAAATAAGTCTTCGTCGTTGAATGCAACGCAAGCACACACACAGCATGCGCAGACGCCCACATAGACACACAGAGATAAAAAATTAGGGCAGCTTCGCACTAGCGTTTCCAACCCATAATTAACAGCGTCGTTGGGCGGCCTAACTTAGAAAATGCAGGCTTGACTTGAATTGGCAAACGAGGACCACCCCCTGCCAAACGCATATTGATGATGATGATGATGATGATGATGATGATGATGATGATGATGATGCCTCTACCATGGTTCATACCCACTCAGGGGGGATTGGCCAAAATTGATTATATGAATTTTTTTTGATATTTCAAGCATTAAATATTGATAACAAAAGGAAGAAAAAACGTACATAAAACGGAAAGAGCGCAATAATTGTTCAGATCAGACACTATATTCCCGATCTTGATTAGAGTTGCAGTAACAGACAAAAAAAAAAAAGATTGATCTTTCTTCAACTTCATCTTCTTTCATCTGTCTATCATTCTCCTTTCTGGCGCCTACCAGCTTTCTGTGGGCCCCTCTTCCTTCATTCCTCTTCACTAATATACATCACTCCTATTCCTGACTTCCCTTTTCCCCCTTCTTCTTGCTATACTGTACTACGCATTACTATTCTAAGAAAAGATCTGCTTGACACATATTCAGCCTTTGCGGACGCTTGTTCATGATTTGTGGTGTCGCAAGGATTTCGAAATCGCCAACAATTCACGAGATGGTGTCGCTAAAGTCGTCCATTCCGGTCTCGACATTTAGTACTTATTTCGTTTAGGACGACGCCAATGGCAGAATGTGATGCGCTTGAACGACGAAGTGGCACCCACCATGAAATGATTTTGGCGAATAAACGTTAGGACGATGGGCAGGCGCGCATGTATGCGAAGTGCTGCCGAACCGGATGCCCGCGCCTGCCAGTGGTGATAACTGGACGGCGCGCACTATACCACTGCGAATGCTTGCCGCTGTTCGGGTTTCATTTGACGCGGATAGTACACTGTGTAGGCATGTGTTCAAGCATTTGATGGGGTGCTGACACAGCGCAATAAGCTGCCCTCTAAGGACGTGCATGACACTCGAGCACATGCGAAGACTATGTGGCTAGCAGACGACGCAAGGAGCCATCCACACTACGGGGTTTCGTCCGCTCGCCGCTAGGTGTCGACTCTGTTCGATCTCAAGACGAATAGGTTTGCACATGGATGTGTTTGTGCCCTAATTGACGTATTCGACAAAACAAAAGACACACAGGGTGTGTTTAAAATAGTTTCTTCGGTTCCCACTAGGACGGTCGCGTACGTTTATGTACTCCAGGCCATTGAAGAACGGGTATGCTTCTAGAAAGGAATGACGCGTGCGTGATAATAAGGTTATTGAGCTATGCACGTGTAATTGAACGAATTTTATGTCTGAACGAAATACATAAAATGATTTAAAGACGACCTGTTTGCTCCATACGTTATATATAAGTACGTGGCATCTGAAGTGTTCGTTTCTTGCTGTAGTCTTATTGAGTGAGGTTCGAAGTAAAGTTCGGTCTTCGCAATCATGAAGAATATTCCTTAAAACTTGTTCGATTAAACAACAGGATAATCTTAGCGAGGTTGCCGAATCACATCGCATGATGGCTTCGTCAGGGACACTGTAGATTTTTTTTTCCCCAAGGAGTTACCGCACGATATGTCGTTTCCTTTCAACACGTCCTATCACCCCTTATAAAAATGACTATTGAGTTGTTGTTGACATTCCGGTCACTATTCATTGAATCAACCGACTTTCAACGACTTGGCAAGATGTCTTGACGTTGGTCAATATATACTCAACGGTGTTTTTCTGTTGATTACATAAACGAAAAAGTCATTGACAAAAAATGTTGACTTATCGTTGCGCCTTTATTGAGTTGCAGTGTATGTATGAGCGCGCATTGCCAAGCCTGTAAAGCAGGGGTCTCAAACACGCGGCCCGCGGGCCGCATGCGGCCCGCGAGGCTCTCGGTTGCGGCCCGCGGCCCGCACATGACTCTCTTCGTCCCACATTTTTTTTCTTACTAAGTATGTTCGTGAGCTACACAGGCCTGACTGCTTTAAGGCATTGTCTCCGTGAGGCATCCCATGCGTTCGCCTTGTTTTAAAACATGAAACAAAAATTTATATTTCACCAGCGGCGCCCAGAATTGAGTCATTGGGACATCGGTAGCGACATGTTGCTGGAATCCTGGCACCACATCTCCTATATATGAGGTATGGGAAAGTTTCTTTTAAATGGCAGCGTTTTCTGGCATACTGTACAAACTCCCCCCCCCCACGCTCCCCGCGCTTACCTTCTTCACTGCTCCGGCCCTTGATGGACTGAATTGCGTGAATGCGGCCCGCTGGCAGAGGTGAGTTTGATACCCCTGCTGTAAAGTATCGAAACATTTTTATGGATGAAACCACCCCAAGTAAGCAGCACATACCCCAATACAGCGCATATTACAAACGTCCTGTGCATATGCGGTCTTCTATCGCTTGCGTACTAGCTATATACGTTTGGCAACGTGATTTCTCCAGCCTGTCCGTTTAATTAGCTCTAACCGAACGACTCACCACATGACTATTCAGGCGGCAACGATACTATAGCTGACTTCTTGCTGCAGTAACGCAAACAACGGAGTAAAAGTGTAACGTCCATGTACACAGCCGTGGGCAGCAACTGCACTGCCGCTGAATAACAAAGAAAGCTTGATTAATTAATTGCTGGGGTTGTATGCGCCAAAACTACAATATCATTGTGAGGCACTCCGCTGTGGAGGGTTCCGGAAAGTTCAAACACCTGGGGCTTTTTAACATGCACCTGAATCGAAGGAAATCAGCCTCCAGCATTTCTGCCTACTTTAAAAAAAAATGAGGGACCCCCCTTATGCGTTCTCCCCCCCCCCCCCCCCCCCCCCCCCCCACACACACACACACACTCAAAAGCGCGCACGCGCCATATCGCTTTCACAATCGCTAGCCTGTTCTCGCTTCTCGGTGGAGACTCTCAGTGCCGCAAAGCCAAATTGCAAACGACCCACGGCTCTTCTCTTTATTTGCATCTACGTCAAATTTTCGCTCAGGGCCAACGCTGGTCTTTCGCTCAACATTGAAGTCGACGCCGCCATCGACACCGGGATTTCTGCATAACGATCTCTTTAACGAACTCCCGTTAAAATGCTACTGCCGCGGCCGGGATGGAACCCGCGATTGATATTCGGCAACAGCCCAGAACTGCAAGCACTGCTCGACTACGGTGGCCCCAAAGGAATAGTGGTTTGAGAATATAACGTTCATATGCAGTTTTTTAAGGTAGGCATCATTCATGTACCGCCGCGAACGCGCACAACACGATGAGATGACATAAAGGTATCTCCCAACGGATCGCGGGGGGCCTCGGCGCAGATAAGACCGTGTATCGCAAACCTCACCGCAACGAGATATCAGATGAACGTGATGTACCGGCGACTATCTTCCCTTTACATTTTGTTTTATTACAACTCCTGCTGTTGGCGAACGAACGCCACCAGCGCCATGCGCTCCTTGTAGAAACCGCGACAACGCCGCAACATGTTGCTACTTGCTAGCCTGCGCGCCATGTCATATTGCGACGAAGAAAGTAGCGCGCAAGAGGATAAATTTGTGAGGTGTTGAATTGCGTCAGCAGTCATAATCATGAAGTGTTCAAAGGTCTTTAACCAGTAAGCTTTACGGAACTAATAACAGCGATAACAGCCTAACTACCTAACGGGCTTCGCAGCGGCGTTGACAACGACAGCGCGGATGGATATCCGCCCTGCCGTCTGTGTCAGTTGAGCGCATTGAATTCCGACGTGACGGTCGCGTGTGGCGCGCTCGCCTCCTCTCGCTTTATTTCGTGCAGTGTAAATACCGTGATTCATGGAAGGTATGAACGCACTTGTGAAGAAGCTACTGCGTGGAATGTTCAGCAGTTGTGGACCTCCATGCAAGTACGTTTGTCTGCGAGTGGCGGCTGCGCGGACTGTGATGCTTAGTTCCGTAATCGTTCCGACGGAGAAATGGACGTCTCAGCTTGCGTGCGTGACTCTCGCAGTTTCATTTCTGCTTAGCTGCAGGAATGGACGCGATCACCTTGATGTGCTTTTACCACTCCTGGAATATGCGGATTAAGAAACTACGGGCTCCATCGTTGAAGGTGAGTTCGTTTTCTTTACCTGTACACCCTTTTATTCGAAAACCATGAAGAATAAAAACGCGTGTTTTGTTGCTACTTCGGCTGCATGCGCGACATGTTTCAGAAGTACTTGACTGCGTTAGTGTTGTGCCATCATGATTGAACTGTCCTAATATAAATGTAGCGTTTCATTTCTGTTCAGTTTCAAACATGCTGACTTATTGGCGCGCTTATTTGAGCTTGTTTCAAGGTATGCATTAACGCTTACATTCGAGCGCATGCACTACTTTTTTGCGTCTTCAAAACTGCTTGTGCCTCGTAATTAGGCACACGCTATTACGACAAGTGTCGTGTTCTTTGTTTTGTCTCCAGCAAGTTTGCGGGTAAGAAAATTTTTGTACCGGCAGAGTTGTGTCTTTCTGCACAGTGCTATTTCCGATAGCTGGATGCGCTAGTCTAGTAATGTTTTGAATATGTGAGGGCGAATGTTGAATCGTGTTCCGGGGCGAGGAGTTATGCGTCTTTTTTATGTGCTATGATGTTACTTTGCCTAGTGTGTGTCGACGCGCGCCTTCAAGGCTGTGGCTTAGCGTTTCCCTTCTATGTTAATATCCGCGTTCTGTAAAGCTTGCATCTCTCGAGAGGGGCAGTAAAAAAAAAAACGTATACTCGCGTGTCGCTTCAGCGTGGTCATTTGTAGCATGTTCGCCCTTCTGCAGCCGTATGATGTGATGGAGTTTTCGCCTTTTCACACCGACTTCTTGGTAGTAGTTTGTCACAATTTCCGTTTTTTTTTTTTTTTTTTTTTTTTTTTTTTTTTTTTTTTTTTTTTTGCAGGAGGGACTCACCCTTTACATGTTAAAACAAACGCTACACCAATTAAGTTATGGTTTTCTTCTCTGATGATGTGGTGTTTCCAGTTTTTCGCTTTAATAAAGGTACATGTTCGCACATTTGCGTTTTTCTTTTGTTGGGCCTCTTGAAAGAAAACGAAAGGTCACAGAACTTATGAAAAAGTTGACTTCTCCGAGTGACTGTGTATGAGTAATTCAGTTTGCTTTTGTGCCCGTGTCCTTATTTTAGTTTTCGCTAAGATTACTGTGTTTCCAGGTTTTCACGTGTTTTGGCAGAATTGAAGCGTGATAGCTGGCGATAAAGTTTCTGCTATAACACGCGAACTGTGCAGGCCTACTGTAGCTCTTTATGCAAGCATACGTTGTACATCACAGTGCGCATGTACAGACAGCTTTGCGCTCATATAAAACCCACGTAAGCGCACCCAGGAGCTCTTATTCAAGTTCTGTGAAAGACCTTTTGGACAATGCCTACTGAGGCCTGTGCCTCAGTGCATGTGCCTCAGTACGCATTGTTCGTATTGCGGTAGCATATTGCACTTGTATATGTACAAAAACTCAGCAACTATTAAAACGTACAGTACGTGTACTTTCAATAAATACATAATCGAATTTCAATGCTGCTTCAATTGTAAGTCAATAATTATTCATTAGAGTTGTCAATGAATGAAATCAATGCGCCATGTACTTTCAATAACAAGTCGACAACCATTCAACTACTTTTATGTCAATAAAATTTTGGTAAAAGATCGGTGGCCAATATTCTATACGTGTCAACAATAAACTCAATGACTTTTCAATGGACCGACAACGACTATTCAGTACAACATGTCAACATTGAGCAATGGCGTTTCAATTATTTATCAATAAGATTTTTTGTAAGGGACGACTACTCCAGTATTATAATACATCCAGATATCGCGAAATACTTTATCGCTCACATATATCGCAACCGTAAAGTGCTCCGAACCGGGCCTCGGCGCAAAACTATCCACGCAAAGCACTTCGCGACGGTGGAGATCTTGCGTGCGAGTGAAGATATCGAAAGCGATGACATTCGTTCGATCTTTCTCGCTCGAGGAAATCACAATTATTTAGAAGCATCGACGTTACGCAAAAGAGAGAGAGAGAGAGAGAGGGAAAGAGAGAAAGCCCAGAAAGGCGTATAAACGGCCTGTCAGTGTTTACGCCTTCCGCTCGCTGCGCGCCATTTTTTTTTTTTTTGACGCCACTGCGCACACTGTTATCCGAAACATTTTCTTTATTTCCGTACATACTTCATTTCTATTCATCCGTGTCTCTTTTTTTTCTTGATTTTTTTTTTCGTTCCGCGTTATCGGCATCCTCCCGTCAACACCAGCCGACTTGGCACGACAGCGCCGAGACCGTGCATTGAATGCGAACTGTCGATAAGGATCAGACAACGCACGCGAGCGCGCGAACGGCAAAAAAAAAAAAAAAAAAAGAAAAAAGAAAAAAAAAACACGAACGCGTATAAGGCACGTACGGAAGACGCCAGCTAGTACGGTTCTCAGTCAAAGTGCGCAAGAACGCGCACTTCCGTTGAACCAAATGCGTTCCGGCGCTGCTCTCTCGATCGGAAGCAAAGTAAACTACGCCTCTTTCTGTTTTATCGTGACGTCATTCGTTTTTGTTTATCCTCATATTTATCCTCGCTCCGCGTCGACGCGTCATCTCCCGCCGTACTCGCTCGCACTGATAAGCAGCAAAACCTTTCCGCACGCCGAGACTGCTGAAGACATCGACGAAACACTCAGCGCCCGTACTTTTTATCGGTCGCTGAATATCTCTCTTCCGCGCCACTGTTTCCGGGTTATCTTGTTTACTTGTTTACTCGCTGCTTACATTTTCCGCTTTAGCCGTCAAAACATTTTATTTTCGAGAAGGAGGCGTGAAGGAATAGCTTCGTCACTCACTGTATACGTTGGGCTTTTTTTTCCTCGTAGCGATATATAACTTGCGCTTCCGAGCTACAGTGCTCTAGAAAAAAAGTGGAGTACTCGGCGAATATTTCTCCCGCGGAACAATCTTCGTCATCTGGCCTGCTCGCGTTCATTTTCATAAAAACTCGGCTCTCGCCTCTTTCCTGTGAAGGATGCGATGTCACGCTGATTTCCCGGCCCTTTCCGGTTACGTTGGTGACCGGAAAGTGCCGGGACTACGGTTAAAACGTAACGAAAATCAAAATAGGTCGATGAAGATGATAGTTGCGTGGCAGAAATGCTCTCCAAATACGGCTTTTTTTTTTTTTTTAGAGTGTGTGGAAGTGTTCTGCGAACAAACGCAGCTTCTTACGGATTTTCTTTTTTCTTTTTTTTTTCTCGCGCCAATTGAACTACTCAAATTCAAATTTCACGATCACTTACGCGGAAGCGGACGGGTGTTGCCTATCTAGCCAAAGCTACCCGCTCTTTGCCTTTCTTACTATTAGATTTAGTATGAGCTCATAGCCCAGTTTTTATAGATAGATAAACAGATAAATTTCGCCTGTCTGGTGCTCTTGAACGGGCACTGACACTGCACAGTACACGAACCTGTACCATTCGTGCAGCCTTCGGGTCAGCAGCCGAGTACCGTAACACCTGTACGCCACGGCGAACTGCGTAAGTGATTTGAACCAGAGGACATGTGATACAGAACGTAAAGTTCCACGTGATCGCTGGATTAGAATCTTTCACAGCTGTTAAGCTTTCCGTTAGACCGGCTCGCGTCACCAGAAAGTTCAAGCAGCTTCTAGCATGAAGGAAGGAAGGAAGCAAACAGAAAGGGAGAAGGCAGGGAGGTTAACCAGAAAGACTTCCGATTGGCTACCCTACACTGGGGGATTAGGGAAGGGGAATAGAAAGATGAGAAAGAGAGAGGAGGGAAGAGAAGGAAAAGAGAGAGAGAGAGAGAGGCAGTGAATTCATTGCAGCGTGTGGAACTGCACCGCAAGTTAGAGGCGTTCACACAGGCCCGTCGTCCTAAAAAATATCACGCCATATCCACGAAGTGAATGATGATGAGTGGGCGAAGCTCCGGAGGTAATCTGGTAAACCGTCAATCCCCGTAAATTTTGCCCACTCGATCATCATACAAAGACCTGACACACAAATGTGGGGGTGTGGTGTGATTATGAACGTTTGTTGTCGGCGTTGCCGTTTTGCCTTTCGAGGGCGAGAGCGCGTTGACGATCGTTTTCATCCATGGCAGAAAGAGAATGTGTGGTCTGGAACGCGCTCATACTTCATGGTCATCAGCGTCATCCTCATCGTTATCACGTGTAGTGGGTACATTTCACTATACTGGAACGCGCTTGGTTGGTTGGTTGGATCCTAGAGGAATGGCTCAACCCACCACGGGCGCTTGGTCGATCATCAGGCGTCATCGTCATCTTTATCACGTGGAGTGGGTACATTCCACTATACGTGGCTACCTACCTACCTACTACTACTACTACAGAGGAGGGACAGACCCACACCCTGAGAAGCTTCGCCCCTAAAAGCTCAAGAGGGCTTTCGCTGCTTTGTGGGCTGTCGAGAGATGTGGACGGTGCTGTAATAGCACCTGCACAGAAAGTGGCCGATCATCCAGTCGCCGCAATGGATGGCACAAAAAGAAACATTGGCTTGGAGCGGGAATCGAACCCAGGTTGTCTGCGTGTCAGGCAGGTGTTATACCACAGAGGCACGCCAGCGCTTGACACTCATCAGAAACAAAAAAAACGTCTATACGTGCGTCGTGTAGTGCGAGGTGGGAAAGGGAAGTGGTGGTTTGGAGAGTTGTGACGAGAAAAAGGAAGGAGAGGAGGAGGCGAGAGAAACAGGAACGGGTATGCGCCGCAGAATGCGAGTATTTATACGGTAAAAAGGACTTCAAACCACACACTTCTATAGCGGCACATGCATTCATGCAAACAGGAAAGCATAGTGCTCAGAGATCTACTTCAACTAATCACGCAGAAATACAGGCTTCTTTTGTAGTCGCTGGAGCAAGAAGTAAATACATTATTGACTCAGCGTGCAACACCATTTATATTGTGCAACAGGCTGATCACAGGCTAAACACGTACAAACAAAAATAGAAAAAAAACATCGAGCACAGTGCGAAACACTGCTGTCACCGAAAGCCAGCACCCCATTCATTGACATATTGCGCTTCTCACATAGGTAAAAGGAGCGTTAGGCCGTCTTGGTGCATTAATTTGGCAATGACGGGCGTATGTACCACCATTAGACCCCATTCAAAGCGCTTTTTTCACTAGAAATCGACTCAGACAGCTCAAAATGAAGCGCCACTGTGTACCCACCAACAAAAGTATACGGAACGTGGGCTCCACAGCAAATGCGAATTTCTGCTCTATTAGTGCACGGCGCATCTAACCTAGCCACTAGCGGCAGAGGTCGCTGGTACTGCTACAGGCTGGAACATTTATTTGGAGGCTGCGTTCTCAGACAAACCGGGAATATAGCTTTCTTGGAAATTTCGCGTTCCACAATCTCTTGTGGAAGGGGGGTACGTCTGGATGCGTGCCGCCGACCGCCTATCCACACTAACGCGGCGACGGTGCTGCCATCTGTCGCCCGATCTCGCGGCGAATAGAAGCACGAAACCAGGCTGCAAGTTTAATAATGTTTTCCAAGTACCATGATATGTTTTCAGCCGCGTGTGTTCACGCCGCATTTGATTCATTCGTTTTGAACGAGCCTACCCAGCGAGAAGTTCTACTTGTGAGCTTAATTCTCGTTGTTACGTCAAGTGGCGTCGTTCCTGCCCTCTTTCCACCTCCGAACAGTATCAAGCGAGGTTGACCCAACTTAGAGCTCTTTCATAAGTGAATATCCAGGGACCCTGGTCTGAATATCGTCAAATGGCCGTACAGCTAGACGACACTTAACCCACTTACAAACGGTCGGCCATATTGCGGGGAATCACTTCGGGGAGACGCAGTCCGAAACTACGTCATAAATAAGAAAGAAGCGACAACGGGCAAAAGGCTGCAGTAAAATTGGCTAACGGGTATTGAATAACATAGAGCTACTAAGTGCTGACCCCAAAGCGACCGTATTGCGTTACGGAGCGTGACCCTGAGGCCGTATTGCGCGCAATTTTCTTTTTCTTTTTTTTCGACCGTTACAACATCGCTTACGTCTTTCTCCTTCTCTTTTCTCGGTCTCTTTCGCGCACCGTCATTGTCATTAGTGCCCTGGACGGCCGCACACGACTGGCCAATGAATGACACTTCGCGAGCGGCCGGCGGGCCGTTCCCCGAAAATAACGATCACCGTGGGCTTTACTTACTGCGACGTACAGCGCGCGTATATAGGAGCGCCGGAAGTGCTCTGCTCGTTCTATCCCGCGCACCGGAAGAACGGGCGTTCATTCTACGCTATGTCCTAATCGCGGGCTCCTCGCTCGATGGACAACGCATTAATGGGGCCATTTAGTTAATCACGCCGCCGCCAGAATATCGCGACCAACCTCGTAGAAAATCGATTCACGTCGTAGTTGTACTTACATTTTTTTTTTTTTTCATGTCCGCGCATTTTACGCGTAACGCGAACTGCTTATTGCATTGAGCCGTCTCCGCCGGCACTTTTCCGGAATGGCTGCTAACCGAAGTCGATAAATGGCTAGTTGTATGGGTAAAGGAATTTCGATATGGAACGCCGTATATGTACCACTCGCCACGCTTTTCACTTGTCCCGCTTACGTTCGTGCACAGACGCTTGATATTATCGGGGAGTCCGGCAAACTTGTTTCTGTGCGGCTGCCACGGCTCCTACTGCTTTCCACATGCGTACTAAACATAGTAACTCCAGTAAATATGGACGTTCGCTCTTTTACCGATACCTTCAACGCAATCTCGTTACAGCACCCAGTGGCTTTACTTGATAACTTATGCATGTTTGATACCGCAAGACCCGAAAGGGGCCATACAAAGGAGTGGAAATACAATCAACGATTACTGCTAGCATGGTACCACATATAGATAACGGACACAGGGTTGTACTGCTTATCTAGGGGTCACGGCAGTACAAGGAATATAGGGTCATCTGTATCATTTGGAAACGCGTTTTAAAGTAATGGCGGTTAGTATCGTCGCTGCCGCACAAATGAAATGCTTAATGAATGTACCCCCCCGCCCCCTTAATCTCCCAGGAAAATATGGAAACAAAATTGGCAAACCATTACGTGTTGACAAATACAGAAGGCAGGGCGGAGCACCGTGTCCCTTCTGGGAACCACGAGTGAGGCTAATGTATTTTTAAATGCGAATGCATTTCATAGTCGGGCTATGTCAGGCATCCGGCGTTGGCGTTGTGCGGCGTTGTCCGCGGAGGAGGAGGATAGGTTGAGGAGCTGTGCGCGCCGGCAGGTGTTAGATGTGAAGCATCTTATGGTGAAGCTTAATCCGGTGGTGGTGGTGTGCGGCGTGACCACCCTTACTGCGCATGCGCAAACCCTTTCAAAAAAAGAAATAAATATAAAAAACCTCCTCTATCGCTCTCTCTCCTCTAGGCATCCCTCCCCGCGGCAACCACACCCTCACTGCGCATGCGCCTCCCCTCCTCTCTCCCCTGCTACGCTCCCCCCTCTCTCCTCTAGGCATCCCTCCCCGCGCTCCCTCTGCGCATGCGCGTCCCCCCTCCTCTAATACGCTCCCCCTCCCTCCTCTAGGCATCCCTGCCCACAGCGTCCACACCCCCACTGCGCATGCGCGTCCCCCCCTCTCTCTCTCCTCTCCTACGCTACCCCCTCTCTCTCGCCTCGCGACGCCGACGCAGGCAGCGTCTGCTAGCGAGTTTCTTGGTTGAAAAAACCGACTGCTCGCGCTGCACAACCGTTCACTGTCCATCCCGTATATATGGCAATGGATCTTGACCTCCAAGGTGGTGCCGGTGGGAGATTTCTCCTGTGCGTTGTTGAACAATAAAAATTCGCAGCGTGCGCGTTAACTAAAAGCCGACTGCGGGTCTCTGTGTCCAGTCGGAGTCTTCTGTCTCTCATTGCCCATTAGCAGCGATTGGCATGTTCCAGTAGGAAACACCGCTCCATCGCTGCGTGCTTTACGCATCTCCAGTTTTAAATGCGAATGCATTTCAAGTGCGTGAGGGCGCTCGCATCGCGGGAGCTCGGCAGAGCTATATATGAAAAAAAAATTAAAAAAAATTAAAAAAAAAGAAAAAAAAGGAAAAAAGAACAAAAAGAATAAAAAAATAAATAAAAAAAGAAGAAAAAAACAGAACAAAAGCAAAAAAAAAAAAAACAGCCGCTGCGCCGTGCTCCCGACCGGGCTGCAGAAATTGGGCGCCTTTTCCTTCTTCGAACCACAACCACCATATAAAAATGGAGTGAAGCGCGCGCGAAACGCATTCGCATTTCCTCACGATTCCCTTCGGGGAGGTGGGGGGCATTTTTTTTGAGACTGAACAATCTGGCCTAGCCTTATTCGTCTATACTCATCTGCATATGAAACGAGATACAAGGAGAACAGAGTGGTCTGGATTCTTAAATAACCCTCAATAATCGAAAGGACATTGAAGACGAGGAAAGCGTAGAACTTAATCACCGCTGCACGTTGTGTTGTCGTTCCATTTCATTCGTGTTCTTTTTTCTCTTTGACCACATCTGCAGTTCAATTAATACGACGACTAATTTTCCGTACGTGTTCAAGGGCTTCATAATTCATTGACTTCTTATCGCCGCGTACAATATTATTCAAGCGAAACATTTTTCTCGAACCTTTCTCAGATTTCTTGACCACGATTGTAGCCGGCTGCTCCTGTTTAAACGAACAGGTCAAGCTTAAAATTAACTTCCTGACGCTATCGACGTTACCAAAGTCCTTCACCGACGTAGCTAATCACAGATTCTCACATATCCGAAAGCTATCACAGTCCTTTCTGTATCCTGACACAATTTAATATAAGTTTATTTGATTTATAACGTTAATCATACCACTTGCCGGCCTTTTAGGTTTACTTGTTTATAATACCGGTCGGTACCCAACTTCCTTCCACATTACAATGCTGGTTACGCTTACAGCCTAGCTAAGGAAGGCCTCTAAGACAAAGCTTGAGATTGGGCTCGTTGGTGAATCCATGCATCTTCAACAAAGACAAGAGACAGGAAAGGGAGCAAGCGCAGTCTTACAACAGTTGGAAGACAGCGCTTGTCTCTCTTTCCTTTCTTGTCCCTTGTCTGTACTGCGCTGACTGTTGAAGCTCTAAGCAAACTGGGCAGGAAATGATCTTCGATAACCGGACGTGGTGGTCTAGCGGTTTTTGGTGCTCGACTGCTGACCCAAAGGTCGCTATATCGAATCCCGGCCGCGGTGGTCGCATTTAAATTGTTGGGAAACGCTTGAGACCCGTGTACATACATTTAGGGGCGCGTTAAACAAGTGGACTTGGTCGAAATTTCCAGAGGCCTCTCCAGCGGCTTACCTCATAATCGTATTATGCTTCGGAACGCCAAACCCCCAAGAAATATTATTATCGCAAATCGTCGATGTTGTGCGCGTCGTACGCCCTTGCAGAATTGATCCTAGATTGTATTTTAGTTGTTTTTACTGCTCGCAATAGCCACGAATGCATCCCCATTGTCGAAAGTGTCGTAGACAACGTTTGACAAGACTAGTGATACTCGGTCCTCAAGATCACGCGCGAAATGCCGTGGCGGGACCCCTGTAATTTATCATCTTAGATACCGAGCACGTGTGTTGGTTGAATTTGGCAAACGCGATCAAATACAAACAAGCAGGTTTCGATAGATCTCTAAACCATAGCATAGATTTTAAGAAGGCGCAGTGGGAGGCCCATCTTGCCAACTCGGACACGGAGACGCTATTCGCGCTCCTGGAGAAAGCCAGTAAAGCCCTGGATCAAGGGCACCACCCAGTAAGCTTTTGGATTCCCGTTTACCCCTTTTGTAGGACAAAGTTTCGTTATTCTGCGTAATATTGCATTCGCGCCGTAAAGGGGAATATATTTTTGTCATTTTATTCTCCTTCTTCGTGAAAACGAAAGCACGCGCCTATGTTCGAAAGCTCAAGTAAAGAGCACCATGACGAAACGCTCGCGCCATCAGCCAGGGTTGTCGTTGGGTGGACATGAAAAGGCGCCAGAACTCAAGCCAAAAGTAGCCAAAGTAGCCATGTCGTTTGAAATTATCGCCGAATTTCTTGCCAAATAGAACAGAAGCGGTATCATCAACAGAGTCTTTACTATTGATGAATAAATAAAACCATTCTGAATAAGTAAAACCAGAAGTTTAAAAAAGATCCATGGCGCCAACTGGAAATTTTCATCGCCAACGGAGTCCAAAAGTAGCCAATTTGGCGCAAAGTAGCCACCAACGGCAACCCTGCCATCAGCTGCGTTGGCTGCCAACATCCTGCCGCCCCGGTCATGGCCCATCCCCCCTTTGAGGGTGGGTGCCATCGCCATCAAGTAGCGGATATCATCATCATCATCATCTGTTTAAGAAACCAGAGAAACACGGCTGGCGAGAAGTCTCCTCTCACGAAAACCCCAACGGCGAGACCACTGGGCCGGTCGGCGGGCTCGGTCTTCTCAGAATCGACAGCCTTCCGTGCCTCTCCCGTGGCCCTTCCGCCCCTCCGAACATGAGTGGGATACTCCACGCCACCCTTCAAAACGCGAATGGACCAACCATCCCAAGTGCGCTGCATGCGACCACAGCCAGCTCGCTCGCCCCTCATTTTGCGCTGTTCTGCGACCTTCGCGTAAAACAAGCAGGGCTGGCGGACATTGGGTTTTCTCGAGCCAGCCAGTAAGAACCTCGTGGCGTGACACTAGTGGCGATCTTACCCCAGTGTTTCTCAAGCTGATAAGCTGCCGCAGCAAACTGTGCAGCACGTCGCCTGCGAAGGTCACACCGTTACTACCGGGTCGCTTGCTTTATCGTACGCACGTACGCACGCGTTTGCCGTGAAAGCGTTGGTTATGGCATGGCACTCCGTTCCTGACCACAGGCAAGAGGACGAGGAGAACAACTTTATTAATAACTGAGGAGCTTGGAGCACGCAGGCATGTCGATAGCGAGCTGCTTTCGTTCGTCAAGCAACAGGTCTGTGCGACGAACTTAGCCATCTCGCACAAAGAATCAGCATGCACGATGGCGTGGCGAGTTTGGGTTATCGCCTTTTAAATGCGTGCGGCCCGCATACAACGCCTGGCCACATGTACTACCGGACGGTTAGCTAAAGATGTTTATCACAAAGGGTTGTCAGTGAGTATGCTGCTCTGGCGCGTTTGCCACCTGCCGCTATCCTGAATCCGAAGATTCCCGGTGATTATCACGAAATACATCGCCGCACTGCGCCGTGACAGTAGCCCCTTCAGATTTTAGATGCGAAGCAGCTCTTTGACTCACGTGTGTAACGCCGTACGTTACGTGCGTCCGTACGAATGCGCCGCAACGCGTTCCCCTCGCCGTAGGTGTTAGAGCGTTGCCAAGTAGGTCACGCCACAGCTGCGCGTTGACGTCACGCTCCCCTCGCACGCTTCTCTCGCAGGTGCGCGCTGACGTCACTCTCTCCCTCACCCGCAGCTGTCGGCTGCTCCGCCCGCTCGCAACACCTCTGAACGTGTCACTCTCTCGCTTCACCCTCTCCACCGCCCGCAACGCTCGACCGCACGTCGAGTGGAAACACTCTTTCGGCTCGTTTATCTGCGATGACGCCCGTTTCAACCGGGTCAACGCCGTGCGCACCGCTGCTGCTTCGCATCCCATCAGGGTTTCCTTCGGGGAGATGGTCCAAGTTTTTTTTTTTATTAGTATCGCCGCATCACACTTCTGCATTGCAGCAAAGCTATCTTTCGAACTCTACTACGGCGTCAAACGGATCGACTCGCGAAAACGCTGGTTCGAACCTATAGACGCGGCAGAGGGGGAAGGGGGGGGGGGGTTGAATTAATGCCGTAAGAGAGGGGGGCGCGAAGCCATCCCCATACATTGACATAATAGGGAGGGGGGCGCAATGTCAGCCTATACATTGGCATGATAGGGATGGGGGGTGGGGGGCTGCAACGAACCTTCGCCCCCCCCCCCCCCCGCCGCCCCTGAAGGGAACCCTGCACACGCCTATGCGTGTAAGTAAGTCTCATAATCTACTACATGGCCAAATTCACCATTCTTCGCGTTCGCAAGTTCGTTTGGCCATCGGCCAGCATGCTTCGCTTATATGTCCGGCACTATACTTTTAAAAATCGTGACAAGCTTTTTGCGAAAACGGCCTTTTGTGTCTGGGTTCCATAATTACAAAAATGCCTTAAGCTAAAATGTCTACGTAAGAAAATATTTTGGTTAATCATCATGCTAGGCATATCAGAGGGCAAGCCGTTCGGCCAGTAGAAGAACCTACTTACTGTAGCGAAGCTTTGTTCCGTCTTAGTGGTTTATGTGACTGACTTACACTTATACTTTCCAACGCTGTTTAGAGCAACGTTACTATTAACGTTGGTTTAGAGGCCCTAGAACACCTTCGCTGCTACGCACAGCTTCCTATTTCACCCCTAACCACCTGGGTATAGAAATGGGCTCTTGTGACTACATCTTATGTGAAGTATAGTGTCATATGATTGCACAGTGTATTGAGCTGTTTATTGTGTCACTGAGTAAATGGTTAAAACACGTTGGTAAGCTAGTTGGTTAGCACCCGTGATAGAGTGAGTAAGGGCTACTTGACAAGGATGCAGAAA
>JALIZH010021156.1:0-23568 GCA_030522465.1 Rhipicephalus appendiculatus | reverse complement strand
ATGGATATTCACGTGGTTTAAACCTGCTGCGTATACAACAAAAATAAATACATTTTCCTTCTAGAGCCTTGCTTTGTCTGTCCCAGTGTTTCAAATGGGTTCGTGCACGATTTCGTTAAAAATGTTAGCCGCAAAAATAGTGCGATACAGCTAGGTTGTGTCCCATACTCTCGACTACGCTTGCGACATTGCTTTCCGTCTTCATGACATCTGTAGGCCTAAATCCATCACGACTATATATGCGCGTGCGTTGGCACTGTAGCTCACGCAGCGGACACGCAAAACAACAGCGAATGGTTAGGCTTTACAGGCCAACGTAAATGCGCAGTGGAAGGGAGATGGTAGTGACGTGTTTGCCACTTATCGATCAGTGGGCTTCAGACCATGCCCGTTTTACGGATTGATTAAATGCGATGCGTAAAAGCAGGAAACAGACCTTATCAAGTTCACGTATGCACTCGAAGAACAGAGTGCGGACAGCTCGCGTGTAGATCGGAATGCACAGTGTAACACAACCTGACTTCCCGTGTTTTGAAATTGGCAGGCTGATGCAACGTATATATGTCAGTGTTACCAGTTCAGGGAAGCATTGTGATAAGACTTGTTGTTTCTTTTAACAAAAATATTAGGCGCATTATTTCCTACAATTTGTATTTACCTACAATTAAGTGAACTATTACTTTTTTACTTACCATCAAGCATGTTCGGTACACGGAACAGTGCGCAGCTCTCATAGTCAGAATATATTAATGTGTAATTCATGACAATCCAATCACCTGTAAAACATTCATTAATTATATAAAGGTATATTGTTTTAAGGTTTTGCGAACTAGCTTCAAATCGCGAAAATAGTGATGAATTGAATGTTACATTTTTATCAATAAAGCTACATCCGCAGCTATGGATACGTGAATAAGATTGGTAAGTCACTAGGACACATTGCATGAAGAGTATTGGATTTGTTAAGGGCACAGGGTAGGGGACAATTTAAGGAATTTTTCTTTCTTTGAATGTAGGGAAGTGTATTACTTTGCGCATAGTTTCCATGTTTACGATTTTCATAGAAAGTCTGTTTTATGGCTTTATGGTAGTTTTCCCGAAAGCAAGTAGTAAGTGCATGGACATAAAAGTTTGCACGAGAAAAAAGACACGTTCACAAGCGAGGGTAGAGGGACAAGGGAAAACTCGCACTGTTTTATTCATGGGCGGAGCCACTGAATAAATAGAAAATATAGACACCAAGATCACGCGTGCATACGCCAAGAATGAGATATGAGAATTACCACTGAGACAGACAACCGTTCAAAAGCATCGAATCAACACTGGCGATGCTAACTCAATACACCGACGACCCCATCGTGTTTCCTCAACTGAGAGCCAAGGCATACAGAAAGAAGTCGACAAGATGCTGGCCCGAAACATCATTGAACCTTTTTCAAGCCCTTGGGCTTCCCCCGTTGTGCTCGTCAGGAAGGAGGATAACAGCTGGCGCTTTTGTGTCGATTATCGAAATCTCAACAAGGTGACAAAAAAATACGTCTACCCGCTGCCACGTATAGGTACCGCACTTTACTGTCGCAGTGGTGCGAAGTATTTCTCTTCGATAGACCTTCGTTCCAGGTACTGGCAGATTGCAGTTGATGAAATCGACCGTGAAAAAACCACATTTATTACACCTGATGACGTATATCAATTTAAAGTGATGCCGTACGGGTTATGCAACGCCCCAGCGACGTTTGAACGAATGGTGGATGCTCTCCTTCACGTGTTCAAGTGGTCAATCTGCTTGTGCTACCTCAATGACGTTCATTGTGCTTTCACCAACTTTAGAGACACACATCGAGCGTCTATCGACCATTCTTTCTGTCTCCCACAAAGCAAGACTGCAGCTCAACTCCCCGAAATGTCACTTAGGTCGCCGGTAACTCACTCTCCTCGGACGCCTTGTCGATTCCTCCGGTGTTCGCCCCGATCCAGAAAAAGTTCACGCAAATATTTTCCTGTGCCGACGTGTGCTAACGACTTTCGAAGCTTTGTAGGTCTGTGCTCCTACTTCCGAAGATTTCGGCGCAATTTCGTTGACGTTGCACGCCCTCTCACAGAACTACTCAGGAAGAATGTGGCTTTTCTCTGGGGTCCTGAACAAGCCAATGCAATCACTGAACTGACCAGGCACCTCACGTCGCCACCGATTCTGGGCCATTTCGATATGTCCGCTCCAACAGAAGTGCGCACCGACGCCGGCGCTCATGTCATTGGCGCTATTTGGCTCAACAACAGCAGGGTAGCGACCGCGTCTTTGCACACGCTAGCCGTCTTTTGTCACCAGCGGAGCGCAATTATTCGATTGAACGCGAATGCCTCGCGCTCGTCTCGGCAGTGGGCAAATAACGCTCCTATTTGTATGGAAGGCAGTGCACCGTTGTCACCGACCACCACGCCTTATGCTGGCTCTCATCGTTAAACGATCCTACCAGCCGGCTGGGTCAGTGGGCTTTACGGCTGCAAGAACACTCATTCACCGTCGTCTATAAAACGGGCCGCCAAGATGAGGGCGCTGATGGCTTGTCGCGGTACCCAGTGAACCCACCAGAGCTTCCTGAGGGCGGCGAGTCTACATGCGTGTTAGCACTTTCAGGGTTGGTCGACACCAGAGACTAGCAGCAACGTGATCCTCACATGAGACCATTAACCGGTTGAGTGAGCCCTCAACTCCTCCCTCTCTCCGTAGGTTTGTGCTCCAAGATAGCATCCTGTATCATTACAACATCCATCCTGGCGGACCTGACCTCCTGCTGGTCATACCTACACATATACGTCAGACCGTCCTCGTGCAGTTGCATGAAATTCCCACCGCTGGTCATCTGGGCGTCTCAAGGACTTATTACCGTGTAGGACGTTGCTTCTTTTGGGCCGGGTATTTACCGGTCCGTTCGCCGTTAGGTCACTTCGTGCAAACCTTGTCAGCGCCGCTAAACACCAGCCACCCTTCCAGCAGGGCTCCTTCAATCCATAGAGATACCATCCGAACCATTTTCATGTTTGGTCTTGACCTCCTTGGCCTGTTTCCCCTATCCATCGGTGTAAACAAGTCGATAGCTGTTGCCACGGACTACACGGACTATCACACGGGCTATGCACACGAGCTATGCCTACCAGTTGTGAAACGAACGTTCCTGACTTTCTCCTCGAAGATATCATACATCGTCATGGCGCTCCTCGACAGCTCATTACAGACCGGGGTCGATACTTTCTATCAAAGGTGGTTCAAGACATCTTGCACTCCTGCGCTACCAAACACAAGTTCACCACTGCGTATCACCCTCAGACCGACGGCCTAACAGAGCGGCTCAACAGAACTATGACAGATATGCTCACCATGTACGTTTCTCCAGATCATCGTGACTGGGACGAAACTCTCGCGTTCGTAACATTTGCCTACAACACGTCTCGGAATGATTCTGCGGGTTTATCTTCATTTTTCGTCTTGTACGGACGAGAACACACTCTGTTGTTCGACACGCTACTTCCTCCCATTTTCGATACGACATTATAATACGCTCTTGATGCCATTGGTAGAGCTGCAGAAGCACGCGAGGTTGGCCGCCTTCGTATTAACACTTCACAAGAAAAGCAACGGCGCGTCTACGACGCCCGACCCCGTGATATCCACTTCAACCCTGGGGACATGGTCCTTCTTTGGACGCCATCACGGCGAATTGGCCTGTCGAGAAGTTGATTTCCCCGTACTCGGGTCCGTACCGTGTGTTGCGTCAAGTCACTGACGTCACGTATAAATAATGTGACCAGACGTCCTGATTTAGGCTGGACATGTGCCGGTTTTGCGGCTGTGGTCCCGCGGTCCCGCCAACCTGCCTTCGGCACGCTGTTTTGTCCCGCTTTCGACCGAAAGCTGGCTAGCAGTCGCGGTCAGCTAGCCCGACCACCGTTTACTATACTATGGTATGCATGGCTATGATGTTCTTTTTTGCGTTGTCTTTCGATGCGAAGCATCTATGCTCGACCCTACCTCCCGTGCGAGACGCCGTTCACTCTAGTTACGGCTACTCCCGCTAGAGGCGCTTCTCAAGGAATTTCGTGAAGAATCTCCTAAAAGGCGCTGGTCCGCGCGCCATAAACTCAGGTTGCGCGTGCGCCGTGCTCCCGAAAGGGCTGCAGAAATTAGGTGTCTTTTTCCTCTTCCTTCTAACCACCACCACCACCATTCCTTCCGTGACGGTCACTGAGAGCGCATGGGTATGAGCGGTAGACAGCAGTCTGACTCATCCGCCGCTGCCGCTCGGCGCGGTCGAGCCGCTTCCGCGAATTGGCAGCGGCGCCAAGCCGACCCTGAACTTCGTGCAAGGGAAGCTGAAGCTCGACGGAAACGCCGCCACGCCGCTTCTGAAGAGACGAAGGCTCGCGCGGCTGCAGTGTAACGTGAGCTCGTTCACCACCCACCCACGCCTCACCAACAATAACAAATAACAGCTACAGCCTTACCACGAACCACCCATCACCAAGGAACACCAAATGGAACGTATTTACGGGAACCCCACGTCGCCCCTATCTGTTTCGCATGCCCATCAGGGTTCCCTAACGGGGAGATGTGTGTAATTTTTAACACGATAATCTTTCTTGGGAGATACTTCAACGCAGAAATTTTGGTCTGCCTGTCTGTGTGTCTGTCTGTCCCTCGATTCAGCCACCCGGCCAAAGTTTAACCCCTTGCTGAACGCCCAGCCATCTTGCACAAGCGGCTGCGTTCATACTTGTGAACATCGTCGATCAAAAAGGAAATGTTACGCATATCTGAGGCACATCTTCAATACGTAAGTATTACATGGTGTGTTCCTTTAATAGAAAATCCGTAGATACATAACTAAAAAGACCCTCGTGTTTCTTAGGCTGCGCTGAAATTGCGACGCTATGCGCGAAAAAGCCTTGCAGTGGCCCCGGGGTTCTTCACAAGCTCACGTTTCCCGATGCTACTGCCAGATGGCGTTCATATGTCACGCAGCGACTCCTTTATTTTATCACTGCCAGCCAGATGCCGCCGATTCAACATACAGGAGGCGCTGTCTGAGGCAAGGAAAAACATAGTAGTACGGCCTGCAGAAGACTATCCTCTTTCGATGACATTTGCAGCGAAGCACGCAGATACGCGGCCAATTTTTTATCTCTTTCTTTCTCTCTTTTTCTTCCTTTTTCTCTCTTTCATTCTTTCTCTCTTTTCTCTTGATCTCTATGTTTTTCTCGCTCTCTCGGCCATAGCAACGCAATAATTATGGTTCCTATAAATTCTTCTTTAGCTACCACGCCAAGTTATCCGAGTGGTTACAACGCTCACCTCCGGACCGTGCGCAACCTGCTTTGAATCCCACCTCGAAATTTGATTGAGTTTTATTTCTTTCTTCTCCCCCTCCTCCAACATTCCCATGTCCACTATTCTTTTCCTCCTTCCTCTCTACTTTGCCGAGCAGAGTTTTCGCTTAACGGTCGCCTTCCGCGTCCTTCCCGAGTCGTTGCCTCAACATTCCTCATTTTACTAGGCTTTACTCTCTCGCACCCCAGGCTCCAAAATCCTTCGTCACCGCTCTCTCCCTCTAATTCTTCTCTTTCCATCACACCTGCTGTACTAGGTAGTAAGGCTTACCCAATTCCTGTGGCACACACACGCCCGGAGTTTTCGCGTACACTACGCGGACCTACTTCAAACCTAATACAACTGCGCTGTTAAGAGTGGAATTTTCTTTTGACCTATGTGACATGTTCTCCCTTCAGTCATACCACACCCCCCCCTCCCCGTCCCGCTTTGGAGTCTACAGAATATGGTCACTTTACGTATGAAGTCAGACCTCTGGACACCACCATAGCCTCATCGTCTGAAATAGTTGACGTCTCCCGACTAAAGCGATATCACTCAGACTAATCAAGCAGCGAGTCGGTGCCCTCGCCGACGGGGATAATGCTACGAATCGCTATCGAAGATGAAGACGAAAACAGTATGAAAAAAGACGACGTTCCTTGATTTCGCGCGTACTTGTCGCCATCTTGTATGCCTGGCTCCGAGTGCGCCTCTGTATTAATCTTCTAAATATAATCTGTAACGCCTTTTCTCCCCGAAACAATATTATTTGTCAGGAAATTAAAAAAAGTCACAGTTTCGCCACTAGGGCGAAGCAATGAATGCGATAGCAAGAAATTAGTTTGTCACACGAAGAACGACAAGCAGCTCGATACTTGCAACGCGCCGCCGCAGCACAAAGGAGGACGCTCGAAAAGGACGCATAGGTATACACAGGACAAGCGTGAACTAACAACTGTCGCAGTTGTTACGTATTTGTATTTGAGCGACGCGCTGTGAGTGTCCACAAATGCAGAAGCCGACACTGTTATTGCTGTTGCCTCTGACATGGCTCATACCCACTCAGGGGGGATTGGCCAAGGATTGATTATATAATTATATGACTTTTCGACGCTGTTTGACACTTTTTCTTTTAAAGTGCGGCACGCGGAATGACCCCTCTGCGTCTCCTGCCACGCGGTGGCGTCTGACGCGTGCCCGGTGTTCTCTTGTTTCATTCTACATCATGAGTGGTACAGAAGGGAGCCACGTTTTCGTGCGCATCTCAAGGGCAATTTTCAATTTGAAAGAAACTGTAAAAGCGTCGTGGATAGAAAACACGCTCAAGCTGTTGCGAGATCTGCGTACCGCGAGTGGCAAATGGTGCATATGAATAGCTCGCCGTTATATCGCTGGCACGAGCATGACCTGTGGCTGTGTTGGCTAGCAGGCTGCAGAGCGAGGGGTCGCTGGTTCAAACCCCCGTAAGGTGGTCTGGAATGACGGCGTCGACATGCGGACGGCGACGGCGACGGCGAAAATCAGCCGAGACTGTCCATATACTTGCTATCGCTATAAAAAAACTGCGCCTGAAAAATGTACGGTTGAAGTGCTGAGGTAACCGTAATTGCGTCGCAGCATCTTTGTTTAGGCTTCTCAGTCTCAAGCATTGCTACTTTGGATGTTGTTCTTCGTGCGGTGATGACAGTATCATACGTGCAAAAATTTTGAGATCTCTAGCCTTGAAGCCTGGCCTCACAGTAAATCTGCTGAAAGAAGTAGACCACAATCGGTAAAACATGGGAGATAGAGCTGCACGACAGCTGACAAAAGAGGCAAGCAAGACGACAGGTCAAAAGTTAAAAAAGAAAAAAAATAATAATTCAGCAATGATTACGAAGCTGGTTTTTACTAAGTTAGTTAATTCGTGTTAGTGGTCAAATATTCTTGCTCTTCGGCTGTTTGCTTACTCTAAAATCGTTTATCTGCTTACCGTGTTTTTATTTGTTAGGTACCATTATTTCCTATGTATTCTAAGACAAGGAGTGCGATATTTTTACTTGCATTAGTCGTAAGTGTAGAGCACAACTGTGGCGGAACTGAAGTTATGCACTTTATAGTTTCTGTGTTACAAATTTTGAAATGAGCAGATAATCTAAATATATAGGTCCCTGTGTTGAATACATTCGCAAAGATAATAAATTTGGTCCTATTTTAATGAAACTTGACACAACATGAAATTTGGAAGAAAGTGATACACGCATTTTGTGAATATATTTTTCAGGTACTGACACAGTGGTTCCTCTGAATGGTAAGAAATTCATCGCATGTATAGGGCTTAACCTGTGCCTTAAAAAAGGAGGAATGGGTATTTTACCAGATGCTGTGCGTGCTCTCAGCGAGTTCGCAGTCTCTCGTTCCATGGTTCCTGTATCAGATGTGAGGGGGGCCGTTATTGTAAAATTCTCCAATGTAGTCTATGCTGCCCTTGCTGAAATGAATTTTCTTTGATTAACTTCGTAGTTACCGATCTACGTCGCGATTCGTCAATGCAAAAGCCACTGGCAAAACTGGAGGTCAGCGTGTGTAAATACAATGTTAAGGCAAAGATTCATAGGCCATGCTGCCGACAACCAAAAATAAACTAACATTTACCTAAGACGACTCGAAGGCGATTTTATTTTTTCTTCTCATTCAACGGTTGAAATGATGCATGTGGCTGTAACAGCTGTCACCCGTTTGTCGTTAGTGCTAAATTGTTAATGAGCTGCAAGAAGCCGGTTGTTCGTTCCGCACTCAGACAGACGCTGGGAAAAATTAGTCTGGAGTAAAAAAACATAAAATATACTTATAGGACGGGAGAAATACAAACTTTAGTGCAAATGAAAACTAGTACCCATGTGATTTGTCTCGATCAATCGGGATGACCAGCAGTTAAGAATAGATACAAAGTTATGGCGGGCAGAGGATCAAATCTAACAACGAGCAAGAGTACGCTTCACAGCAGGCAATCGAAACAAGGTTTAAAAGCCAATAAAAGGTGTCATATGCATGAACAGGCAACACCAGCATACACCAGGAGGACGATGTCAGAGCTTTCCCGATGTACACTCGTGAGTACTCTTGAGGTGAAGGCTACTACTGGGCTAATTTTTCAGCAGTCTAGGTTTCACGACTTTTCTCGAGACTTGAGGGTAGAAATCACGGACTTGGAATTATGCGTTGGTTAATCGTCTCTGACATCAATTAGTTCTTGCTGAGGGTCTCCTTGCAATGTCATATTTTCGTGAGTTTGAGCTAGAAGAAGCGAAATCAATTTATATACATTTATATGTGGAGACTTTAATGCGCATAACATAATCTGGGGTAGTGATCGCTGTGACGCACGTGGGAACGTTGTTGAGTGCGCCGCAGACAAATGCAATTTGACTGTTTTAAATGATGGCTCCCCAACTTTTCTCCGGGGGTATAATTACTCGAGTTGCATAGATGTTACCCTGTGTTCTCAAGACCTAGTGAATGGTGTGGGATGGACAACGGATGTGGAAACGCGAGGAAGCGATCATTTTCCGATCCTTGTAAATCATCCCAGCTTGCGAAATGATGACGTCAGGCGCTACAGCAAGCTGACGAACTGGAAAGCATTTCGGTGTCGCCTAACTAACTAAATTAGTGAACGTACAACTGTTGAAAACTTTACTGAATTTTTGCAGGATAATGTGAGCAGGTGTACAAAGAAGGTTCCGATTCCAAAAGATTATGCTGCTGTTGACGGAGAGTACGAACATCTCAGAGCCATCAGACGGCGATCCGAAAGAGCATATCGACGGAGCGTAAGTTTAGAAACATACAAAAATGCTCAGAAAATCCATAATATAATGCGCAGATGATTAGAAAACTTAGGTAAACGGCGCTGGCGTGGCTTTTGTGGCACGCTCTCTCCCCACACACCTGTTCCAAGAATTTGGCTTGTAATTCGTGCATTTAGCGGCCCAGTAACACAGAACTTCCCATTTCGTGCTCTTGCTGTAGCCTTGGACAAACCGGAAGTAGTGGTTGCAGATGAATTTTGCGAACTTATCAGTAGGCCCGGTTCTTCATCACGATGTGCCTTGTTTGATAATTCTGTTGCGTTAGCCAACCAGAAAATTTATGCTTGCTATGGGGCCCAGCACCCTCAACCAGACCCTGCATTTACATTAAGTGAGCTGCAATGTGCAATAGCGTCATGTCGTCAAAAATCGGCGTCTGGACCGGACGGCAATACGTACAATATGCTAAGAAACCTAGGGCCAACAGGCACAACCATTCTCTTAGATATTTACAACAATCTATGGACACAAGAAATTGTACCCGAGTCTTGGAAACTGGCTCGAATCACTCCGACCTTAAAACCGGCTAAGACGCCCTTGAGCCTTGAATCTTTCCGCCCAATCAGCCTGACAAGTTGTTTATGTAAAGTAATGGAGAAAATGATTGATGCGCGACTTCAGTGGTGGTGTAACAGAACGGATGTATTGTCCGACTGCTTAACGGGTTTTAGAAAACAGAGATGTACAATGGATGCAATACTGGACATAGGTAATGTATGTGGAACATGAACGCGCCTGTGGAAGTTTGACGATCGCAGTGTTCTTAGACATCAAAAGGGCATTTGATACCGTCAGTCACACTCATGTTCTACTAAGTATGTTAGATCTCGGAATCTGCGGCAGGTCCTTGCGGTGGATCTCTAAATTTCTATCAGGTCGCAAAATATTCATTCAGACGAGCGAAGGAAAGAGTGCAGAACACGATGTCAGGCAGGGAGTGCCACAGGGAAGCGTCCTGAGCCCTTTTCTTTTTAACTGTGTCATGCCTGATTTAGCAAAAAGACTGCCTTCTCAGTTGAGATTCTCTTTATATGCAGATGATGTGTGCATTTGGGCATCTGGGACTGACGGTCAGTTAATTCAGATGGCGTTGCAAGAGGGCATAAATGTAATTAACCACTTTTTCAAAAAAAGAGGAATGGTTCTATCACACGCAAAGACAGCTGTGTTACCCTTCACCCGTAGGAAGTTAAAAAATTTCAATCTTAATTTAGAAGGAAAACTACTAATGATTGTGACGCAGCATCGATTTCTCGGAGTAATACTTGATCGGAAATTATCCTGGACACCTCACATAAAGAAACTCGAAAGCGAAGTAAATACGCTAGTGAATATACTCCGCAGACTTGCTGGAACATCATGGGGCGGATCGGTATCATCCATGCTCGCTGTTCACAATGCATTAATACGACAAAAAATTGCATACTCTGCAGCAGTCTTGCACGGCATTTCCCACACTTCAGAGGAGCGACTTCAAAGACTATTAGCTAGGGGACTGCGCGTCTGCCTAGGTGTTCCACGAGCGACTTCCAGCAGCCTCGTAATAGCCGAGACTCGCCAATCACCCTTTCCAGTCATGAGAACAATCGAAACATGCCGGCATTTTTTTTCGCTTACAGACGCAACACAAAGACCACCCATTGGCACTGGAGATTTTACGAAGGGATAAAAGCAATGTTATTGAAGCAATACGGAACAATCTTCATATATTACCAAGGAATGAATTTTGGAGCTCTGAAGTTGACTATCCTCCGTGGCTGCTTACAATACCAAGCATTGAATTGTCAGTAGATGGTATCATCCGAAAAAGAGACATGTTCATTCAAGCTGCTCAACAACTAGCGCTTTACCAGATACACATGCGGTATTCAGGGTACATACATGTTTACACAGATGCCTCAAGTATTCCAACCTCTTCGACATCAGCATTTATAATACCACACCTCAATACTCAGGAATCATATAAATTATCTCGCGCGACATCATCTACAACAGCTGAGCTATTCGCTATTCTGTATGCTATCAAGTATATAAACTCAGCTTTTCAGCGATTCACAGGCCGCATTATCATCACTCTCCAGTACAAACACGACGGTAATCAGGGATAGTGTAATATATGAAACACTTAAAGAGCTCACAAAAGCAAGCCAGGCGAAACATGAGATAAAATTCCAGTGGATACCTGGACATTGTAACATTTCTGGTAACACAGCTGCCGATGAGGCCGCACGACAAGCACATCGTAAAGATGTTACTGTTTCCTTACCAATTTCGCAAAATGAATTGCGAAGTGTTATAAAGGCAACAACTTTCCGAATGAGTAAAAATACTTGGTTTGACCAAAACTCAAAGAGCTGTGATTTATATCATATTGATCCATTCATTGAATTCAAAATTACGATAGCATTAGATAGTAGTATCGAAACACTTATTCACCGTTTAAGGCTAGGCACCGCATACACAAAACATTTCTTACACAGAATTGGCAAAAGTGAAACTCCCGAATGCGAATGTGGATTTGTAGATGAAGATGTAGGTCACCTTCTCATGGACTGCCCACGCCATTACACACCGAGACGCCGTCTTAAATCGGAACTATTGGTATTAGACCGCAGACCGTTCAGTATCAAGAAACTTCTCGGCCATTGGCCAACCGGAGCTTTACAGAAGTACGCTCTAAAAGCGCTAAAACGGTTTTAGAATACAGCGGAATTGCTGGCAATTATTAAGAAATAAGGAACTTATATTCATATAAGCACACGTCTTACTTGTAATACGCACTATTATATGACAGGCATCATATATGTGTGCTGAAGTGCATGTTACGTGTGAATGCTGAAGTGCATGTGACTGTTATGTCCACATGAACGATTTCATCCCCATAAGGACTAGACTTGTTGACTGCTTTGTTGAGCCGGTGGGACTCAATGATGACCAGATACATCATCAGATACATTGTTCATTGGTATTCGGACATTTTCTTATACGTTGTGATGGTGTTGTTATGTGCGTGTGAGTGTGTTTTTACATATGTGTGCTCTTGTGTTTTATTTTCCATGTACTGCTCTTTGTTTTTTCTTTGTTAAGATGTATATTCAGTACTCATTCAAGGGCAAAGGAGTAGCCGGCGCCTGACTTGTGCGCCAACATCTCCTTTACATATCATATCAATAAAAAAAAAGAGGAACGTAGACACACTCAAGCTACATAAACAGAACAAGGCTTAAGACTATCATGGCGAGAGCATCTACAATATGGAGATCCTGGTTGGAGTGTTAATAAGAAACGGGTCACGAATTACAGAAAAGTCGGAGCATATCTAGCATACACGTCGCAATCTGTTTTTGACACGTGCCCTTTGAAAGATGATAGCTGTAATAGGGGAGTTAGTCTTGTGCGTCTTATCGCCAAATAATGCATACGAAACTCTCACGTATTTCTTTCAGCGCTTTAGTTCCAATTGTGAAAAACTAAATTTATCTACATTTTAGAGCGCCTGCCTTAACTTGGACGAATGAAACATCTTTGCGCTAATAAAAACTTCTGAAACAGCTCCTTTAGGATAATCGCTGAACAGTGGCGTGAGTAAACAGCGAAAGTCCCTCTTTGTCAGCGGAAATGACGCGAAGAGTGTGACCACTGACCAGTGCTCATCGCAGGATGTGTGGAGGCTTTTCCCTTGCACTATGACCATGGTCATATCCTCTTAGCATATTTATTTTGTGTAACGGCCCTGAAGTTCGAGGGACACGATCGCGTATAAAAGTGCTAATTTCAATAAACTTTGTTCAAGACAGTCAGCGATCGTCCTGTTGTCTTCCTGCGAGCTTACGTATTGTTTGCCGTGTTCTTAAGATGAAGACCAATTATAATGTCATAAAGACTAGAGGTGCAGACAACACCTTATAATTCGTAAAAGAAGTTTCTATACGCTGTTCACGGCAAAAAAATTTTATTACTTACCAGTTTCCATATTTTATGAAGTTACTCGAGTAAATCATTCCTGTGGAAGTCAGCGAATCTGTCTTGAAGTACACACAACTTTTATTGACAGTATGGGGACTCTTAAAGTTGAATCCTAGCAGCCAGTACCTACTCTTTATGTTGAATGCCTAGAAATAGATTTACAACGAATGATTATTTGAAGTGATGTCCACACGGGTTTACAACTTCACGAACTCGATATGCAATATACAGGGTGTTTCAAGAAATGTGCCCACTATTTTTCAAAAATCAGCAAAATGCGGTATTCGCTTGCTGTGTTCACAATTGCTTTTTCTGTAACGGCAGGCATCTTAAGATGGTTGAAGACATGATTTGGGACAGTAATTAAGAAAGTTAAATTAACTTTTTAATGAGCGGTGTTAGGTGATTAAGTCCAATGGGAGAATTGAAGCCCTTCATGCGAAGAACCCATTTCAGCTTTGAGATTTCAAAAAAGCGGCCTCCAACAAATATTGTGGCGTAATGAAGTTCAGGCAAATTCAATGGCGAAACCGAAACCCAAGCACCGATGAGCGCAACAAGTAGACGACTAGAATGACGTCACTGTTCAAGACAACGGTTAAGAAACAAGATATCTGAATTAGCGATACCTCGGTGTTACTGCGTTCAGCTGAATTTGATTTTTTTGACAGGTTTCTGAGATAGCACGTGCTTTGAAAGTGGTCAATTGCTGGTGTAACACAAGGTATGTTTCCGCATGTGTGGCATGGTGTATATATTGCGCTGGATTTGCAAGAATAAAGTTAGTTGTGAGCTGACGCTCTTTCCTTTCGCCTTTTCTTCACGTTGGTTTGCATCGTCGAATTTTCTTGTAACATGCACCAACTAGCCCAACAAGTTTAGCTAAAGTATATTGTCTTGTTTTCTTGGTTTTTTGGCTTGTTATGCCATTTTTCTGTCTCTCTATTTGTCAAGTACTGTCGATGGCGGTCGCTCTCACCCACTCATATCACAGATTTGCCCCTCGGTGTCATGCCAAACGGCTTCAAGTACGTTTAATTGAGCCACACGGGCCTTTTTAAAAGTTGAAACGGTTTCAAAGCGGCCATTTCTGATGGTTTCCCTTCCAAGGATTGTGTTCTCTAGGAGTATCCCGGTTCCAGCGCATTCTCTGCAGATGCATTCACTCCTAATCACGGTTTGTGGAACCTCCACAGTAATCATTGCGCAGCCAGGGTCACTACAGGTAACATTTTTTCCTTACGGTGACGCGGAATGCGGACAAACCTTACTTGCTGAAGTGCGCACACGAGTGCTCCCGGTCTCATTTCTGTTAGTAGCCGAAGCGTATCAATTTTGAATTGTACTGTGCTTCCTAGACAGTTTCTTTGGTTTATCAACACGCGAATATCTCTTGCCGCCGCAACAAAGGTGCAACTAAGCTCAAAATCAATGCACAGAACCGCGTATCTATGCTCGTCTCAGACACACAAGGAAAGTGGAGGCAGAAAGCTCAGGTCATGCACGGTCGGCGAAATAGAGGATTGGCTGCTTGTCATGTGGTCTCGAAAAAGCTGGTCCTCTTGGCTCAAATCACACAGCGCAAAAACTTGTGGGGCACTGGATATTGCTAAGGAATGCTGTATCATTCAAACCAAGCGAGAAACGAAATTTCAATTATTTAAAAAATTTTACCCTACCCTGTGTCCTTAAAAGCCACGAGGTTTATTTTCAGTAGGTACGTGGTCATTGCGATATGAGTGTATATAATTCTGCAGACAACTCGGCTGGCTCATCCCATCAAGATTCTACTATTCACTATGAATTCACTACCAATTCACTATCATTATCAACTAGTCACTATCCAGTATGAATTCTACTACAATGGGCGGATGCTGCATGAGAGCTTCGTCCCCTGGCACGAACTCTCTATTTGAACACACCTTCCAGAAGACCCACGAGGCTCCATCAAAAGTTATGCGCAGGTTCAATTCACTTGACGTTCGAAGGGTGAACCGGGCTAGTTGGTGAAGATCCATAATGGCTTACAGCGCACACTGACACACGGACGAAGTAGACACACGAAGACAAGCACTTGAGCAGCGCTTGTCTTCGTGTGTCTACTTCGTCCTTGTGTCAGTGTGCGCTGTAAGCCATTATGGAGTGGTGGCATTAGTTTAAGTATGGTCCTCACTTCGCTACCTCTTTTCGTTAGTTTAGCCGTGTCTTTCATTCACTTCAGGTATGCTTGTACTATGCTTGGCTATACTTCTTTTTTTTTGCTTAGCTACAACTCCCCAGTCCAACCTAGACGTCACGAGTTCGACTCCCGGTGATGGAACTTTTATACGATCGCAATTATATGGACCCTCTCGGCTGGTTTTTGCCGTCGGCGTTATGTCTCATATATGTACATGTATCTATATATTTATAAAGCCACAAACAAAAATAAATCAGGAAAATGTTTCCGACTCGCGGCGTCGAACGAGGCACCTCTCGCTACGCAGCGCGCGGCGCTAACCGCTGACCCACGAAAGCGCACGTCCTTCAACGTTCAAACGGCGAGCTATTCATATACAGTGAGTTTTATGCGTGTTTTCAGCATTACGAGCGAGATGGCGCAAAGGGCGTGCTCGAAGGGGCCTTAGCTCGGCGCCCCGCGTGTGACGACGCGCGCGCTAGTGCGCCCATCTCCCACGCGTACTTTGCCCCGTGTGGGGTAGACGCCCGTGCGCGCGCGCGCGTTTATCTCGCGGTGGCGGAGACTTGTACGTCTTGGGTTTTCGCCGGAACGATTGCGTTGTAGTTACCGAGCGCCCGAAGGTCACCTCGCTCGCGGCAGTCCCCTTATTTGCGAAAAGAGCACGCTTTTCAAACACAGCGAAGTAACAACTGTGATACTTGTTAGTTCGCGCTCGTCTGTACCTGTGAATACGTTTCGTGCGTCGTTTTGGTTTGAGCAGCGCGTTAAGTGTCAAGCTGTGAGGGTTGTGAGTTCGCTCTCGTCCTGTGCGTGTTGTTTTCGTGCGTCATGTGTGCGTGAGCAGCGCTCTGCACGTTTTGATCTGCTGGCCATTCGTCGCTTGACATTCCAATTTGTTGATATCGCATTCATTGCTTCCCCTTGCGGCGAAACTGAGTCTTTGTTAAATGCGAACGCTTCTTAGCGAACTTCGGCGACTTTGAGCGTATCTATCTATCTATCATCTATCTATCTATCTATCTATCTATCTATCTATCTATCTATCTATCTATCTATCTATCTATCATCTATCTATCTATCTATCTATCTATCTATCTATCTATCTATCTATCTATCTATCTATCTATCTATCTATCTATCTATCTAGTCGCCTACTACTTTGTGTTCTCCTTGCCGTATCGTTAATGGGATTGATAGCAAATTTGGTACGGCATAACATGACTGTATGACGAACATAAATGGCTGGTCATGTCATGAAAATCATAACCAACTTGTCATGAAAAGTATGATTTACATGCCACGCTCATGGCGCGCTCGCGGCCGTTTCGTTAGCTTGATACACGCCAAATTCGGTATTGAGTGATATGACTGTATAACGAACATAAGTGGCACGTGGTAACATGAAAATCTTGGCATGCATGTCATCTACAACGCCATTTACATGCCACGCTCGTGGTGCGCTTGCGTCTAGTTCGCTAGCTTGGTATTGGTATTGCGCGACTTGACTGTATGAGGAACATAAGTGACAGGTCCTAACATGTAAAACATGACATGCAAATTATGTAAAGCATGACTTGCTCCTTCCTGGCTGCTTCGCATTGCATCAATTCCCACAGTGGGTAGGATCTGCCGGCTTTATTTGTTCGCGATCTGACTGTCTGCATTTTTTTGACGTAATTTCCATGACGGAAAAATAAACAATATGTGGGGTATTACGTCCCAAAGCCGAGATGTGACTATGAGATACACCGTAGTGGAAAGGTCCGCAAATTTCGACCATCTGGTGTTCTTTAACGTGCTCGGACATCGCACAGTACACGGGCCTCTACCATTTCGCCTCCATCAAAATGCGACCGCCGCGGCCGGGATCGAACCCGCTCCCTTTTGGGTCAGCAGCCGAGCACCTTAGCCACTTATCCACCTAGGAGGACTCCTTGACGGAAAAGCGTCACTGAAGTTTGATACCCCGGCATAAAACACTTTCTTGTTAAAAAATATCATTGATTCCTCCGTCATAGGAACCGGTATAACACAAAAGTAAAATGTGTCATTACGGAAGTAATTCAATGTTTACTGTACATTGATATAGGAGAGTTTGCACAATGTATATTGTTGTTGGGCAGCTATAGCACCGTTTAACATGGATGCAGCGACGTTGACGCTTGGTGGTACATCTCCATCCCGACGATTAACGCCCATAATCAATGATTAAACAAACCATTGTGGTAGATGGTTTGTTTAATCATTGTAGTACCACAATGATTAAGAAAATTGAAGGACACTTTCTACATTCCAAAGTGTGTTCGGCGAAAGCGTGTGGCCATTCCACTGACTATGCCATGTCTTTTTTTCTTTTACACTCTCACTGGGATAACACAAAAACCGAATGTGTGCGTGTTCACATTTTTAATTTTTTACCGCGAATCGCAGCGAGACGCGACACTAATCTTCCTCTGTTCGCATGCGTTAGTATTTTCTCGCGCTTTGCGCATCGCGCAAACGCCATCCGCATTCCAGCGCTTTTAATTGAAGGACCCTTTGTAAATTCGAAAGTGTGCTCCGTGGACGCATGTGTCCATTGAGACGGCGTCAGTCAGAATGATTGCAAGGGCTGGGCACAGCGACGCTACGCAAGCAAAGCGCGAGCGCTGTAGAGTCCGACGCGACCGCCGTCCGTTTGCGCATCCCGGCGGCCACCTCATTCCGTGCCAGAGCTCGGATGGACAGAAGGACGGACAGACCCATGGACGGACGGCGGACGGACGGCGGACGGACAGGCAGACGGACGGACCTGAGCATGAGACATTAAAGGCTTTCGCCTTAAAATTACACCATCTTCCGCTAAAGGGAACCATGTGTAGATGTGAAGCAGCGGGCCCTAACGCTTACACTGGCGGCGGCGTTGACGCTGGCGCTCATCGCAGCGTTGCGCAGGAGAAAACTGGGGAGGCGCAAAGCACGTAGTGATGAACCGGTGTTTCCTACTGGAACATGCCAATCGCTGCTAATGGGCATGTGAGAGACAGAAGACACGGACTGGACACAGAGACCCGCAGTCCGATTTTAGTTAACGCGCACGCTGCGAATTTTTATCGTTCGACAACGCACAGGAGAAATCTCCCACCGGCACCACCTTGGAGGTCAAGATCCATTGCCATATATACGGGGTGGCCAGTGAACGGTTGTGCAGCGCGAGCAGTCGGTTTTTTCAACCAAGAAACTCGCTAGCAGACGCTGCCTGCGTCGGCGTCGCGAGGCGAGAGAGGGGGGACGCGCATGCGCAGTGGGAGTGTGGACGCCGCGGGCAGGCATGCCTAGAGGAGAGAGGGGGGGAACGTAGGAGGGTAGAGAGGAGGGGAGGCGCATGCGCAGTGAGGGTGTGGTTGCTGCGGGGAGGGATGCCTAGAGGAGAGAGGGGGGGGAGAGGAGGTTTTTATTTTTATTTTTTTTTGAAAGGTTTGCGTTGTGCAGTAAGGGGGGTCACGCCGGCACACCACCACCACCACCGGATTAAGCTTCGCCATAAGATGCTTCACATCTCAAACATGAGCTTGCGCTGAACCAAGGGCCACTGCCAGCGGCAGCACCTTCTCGTCGGCACATGGCTTTTTCGTGCAGAGCGTCGCAGTTCGTGCACAGCGTCGCATTTTCAGCGCAGCCTAAAAAAACACTAGGGTCTGTAGAAATATGTATCTATGTATTTTATAATAAAGAAACACACGTCCTCATACTTACATATTAGTGTCGCGCCTCAGATATGCGTAGTATTTGCTTTTTAATCGAAAATGTACACAAGTATGAACGCAAACACCAGTTCAAGATGGCTGGGTGTTCAGAAAGTGGTTAAACTTTGGCCGAGTGGCTGAATAAGGGGACGTCGGACAGACAGGCAGACAGCACACCAAAATTTCTGCGTTGAAGTATACCAAGAAAGACTATCGTCTTTAATAAACATTGTAGTAGAAAAGAGCCGTGGCAGCCAGAAGACCGTTGCATATTGCACGCATAACTTCGGCTAAGGTCGCCATCCGGTGGCATGTTAAGTGTAATTGAACACCATGCTCGGACTACAGGGAAACGCGAAGCGCGTCGTGTCACCGGTGTAACCCGGCCGCGATTTTTCGCGGGCGAGCGCAAGCGAGGAAAGCGCATTCCCTGGTAAGGCGGTATTTCAGCCACGTGAGGCAGGCGTGCGTCGCAAATCTAGGTTTTGATTTGAATGGACGCTATGAGTGAGGCTAACGCTTGACCTAAGGTCGTTGTTGTTGACACGTCTTTATTCACATTTATGCCCTTGGAGGGCTGCGGTGAATGTAGGGGGAGAGACGGGCGATAACTCACTGTGTGTTGAGGCATTCGCAAAATTGCACTTCTGGTGAAAACGCGCCGAATGGGACGCACACGTAGCAACACTCGTTGCAGGTGCAAATCGTGGAGGCCGCAGTAATTACGACTTACTTTGTGTCATTCCAAGTGAAATGTCCAGCCCAAAATTCGTCCACCAGCGATTCCATTGAAAAAATTTAGCTAGGACGTAACTTTGTGAGTTATTTTATTATGTTATTTTCCTTTAAAAAATGTGTCGTCACGTGACCGCGCTTGGAATGTTCCGGCGAAAAGGAAAAGTTAGGTAGGAATAGATTATGTGTATTCAAGCTTCAACGACACATTGTGTTTTAAAGCATTCTATTTTCATTCTTCTTTCACATTCACATTCTTCTTTCCCAAGTAACGCCATATATTAATTTTGAGGCTTAAATATGCTTAGCAAAGAAGCAAAAAAAACAAGCTAATTCAGACATTTTTCGTGAAAACGACGGCAATTTTTCAGCCGCAATACTTTTTCAGCTCTCTTTCCATTCGACATACTATCTGCTAAAAGTAATTGCAACATATCTAAACAAACTTTCATTGATAAAAGTGATTGCAAAGATAAAAAAATGACTTTTTTGGAGATTCACTCGTAAATTTAGCAGTGATGCCTTCGCCATAAAAATATATCAAAGGCTGCATTACGTGCTCCAACATCTTCTCTTTCCATGTGGAAATTTTTATTCATGTAAATTTTGTTTCAAGCGAAAAAATAATTTTTCGCAACCATAAACAATGCGACCAGCAGGGGCTGGAAAACGGAAGCGTTTCCCGCAATTTTAAGTAAACTATTGCGATAGATTCTACGTAAGTTCTGTAGTTCTTCTTATTATAGACCTTGTCAGTTTATTTGCACGAGTTTTGAGCATTGTCAACCTTATTTTAGGCCTGTATTGACTGCTGCGTGACCATAAGACATGAGACATTGGATGGACGGCAAGCCGAGCCCCAAAAGGGCTACGTACTTAAAACAAAAATATCTTTTTTTCACACTTTCCAACCACGAGAAGCACCATAATTTATCAGCAGTATGGAACTTCTTTGCCACTTGACATGGCAAAATGGCAAGATATATTGTAGGCGGCCCACTGGAACGTTTGCCAGCAAGTGCAAGTCTACAGAAGTCATATGGTCGTCAGATTCAGACACCACAGGGTTTGTTTGCCTGTACCAAAAGTAATGTAAAGAGCGCTACAGCCATTTGGGCGCTGCATTCCATAATTCAAGGAAAGAGAACCCAGCGCACTCAGAGATTCGCTTTGGCGATCGCTGTGAAAGGGTCCCGAGAACTGCACCATTTCAAACCATCTACTGTTTCAACACTTCATGTTGGGATTACATCATTCTTCAACACTATTTAAATTGAAGCGAGAAAACCGGTATGAATGAGAACGTAGCCTACTTTGGTATTAACGATTAGGGTGTCGAAAATGCGAACGGAGGACTCGCACAAGAGACCTGAACGACAAGAATTTTACGTATTGGAAGCCATAATTTCCATTTGCGAGTGTAGGTAAACTATGAAGCGCTCTTCTAGTCCTAGTGTGAAACACCCGAGAGCAAGGAACCATATGATCTATGCATTCATGTGGCATAAAATGAAGCACAGTCAGCCAATAAATACCGCTGCTGAACGCTTATGTCCCTGCTGTGCTAGCGCCAAGAAAGCCAGTTATGAAGGGACAGAAGTAAGCTGGTTCCGATATAAATACATTGATACGAAGTCACACCCAGAGTTCGCTTGAAATTGAAGGCGTCATCATGCAAGCCCGAATAATTAGCCAGAATAAGCACGCGTTTTACAGTGCAGCCAAACAGCGGTACTTACTGCCAGTAACATTGGTTTGTGGACATCAAAAATTATTTTTTTTGGCTTTTAACAAAAGTTACACAAATGAAAATTTCCCCATCAATAGAGAATACGTTGGAGCAGATAATGAGCCCTTTCATATATTTTTTTATCCCGAGGGCCTCAGTGATTAATTTACGAGTGAATCTGCCAAAAAAGTCTTTTTTTTCAATTTTGCAAGCATTTTTCTCAATGCAAATTTGTGTGCATATATTGAAAGTATTTTTAGCAGACAATATGTCGACTGGTAAAAAAGCTAAAAAGAATTTGCGGCTGAAACTAAGCCGCCGTTTTTTTTTTTAAGAAACATGTCTGAATTTACCTTGTTTTCTTGCTTCGTTGCTAAGCCTATTTAAGTCGAAAAATTAACATATATTGGGACGTCACGTGCAAGACCAAAGACAATATAATGCTTTAAAACACAATGTATCGTTGTACGATGTTTGAAGGTTGAATATGCATAATTCATTCCCGTCTAACTTCTTTTTTAGCCGGAACATTCAAAGGGCGGTCACGTCAGCGCACAATTTTTTGAAGGGGAATACTTTACTAAAATCAATCTCACGCAGGGACCTCCGAGCTCCAATTTTTTTCAACAGAATCGCTGGTGGTCGAATTTCGGGCCGGGATGTTTCACTTGGAATGACCCCTTTACTTTAGCGCTCCCAGAGGGCGACACCACCCAGCTGACCAAGAGCACTGTGAGAGAAAAGTGTGCGATATAAAAGACGTGTTTGTAAAGCCGCTGGTGCGCAGTGCATAGCGTGCTCGGCATCTGGTACTGGGGAGCGATAAGTCGTTGGTTCGGATGCCCGTTGACGGATCTATCTTTCTTTGCCATGTAATCGTGTATATTTTCTCGACGACGTTTTTGTGACCTAATACGTTTCACCTCTACAGTCCACTGCTCTACCAACAGAGCTATCGACGGATCGGGGTTCTCCAGGACCAAATAAAGTTTATTTCACCTCACCTAATACGTCACTGAAGTTACTGTAGAGCACGACATAAAACACTCTTGTGTTTTATGCCGTGCTCGAAAAGAGAACAACTCGAAAAGAGAACAAGAAAGAGGGGAGGAAAGAAAGAGAAAACCGAAGAGAAACAAAGAAGGCCAAGTTGCCTTAATGTTCTTTTTTTTTCATTTTAACCAGACATATTTCCTTATAAGGGCTTTGGGAACAATCTGTTCATATACATCCATTTCTAGCGAATAAGGCTCATATATATAACTGCGGGCCTTTCAACAATAAAAAAGTCACAGTTTCACCGCAAGGGTGAAGCAATAAATGCGACAGCAACAAATTGTATTGTTATACGAAGTGAGGCTGGCAGCCAACTCTTTCTGATGAGATCTCTCGCAACTCTACAAAACGCTGGTGTAAGAGAATACGGCCACTGAAGGCACATTTTTCGCACCGTCTCTTCGCGTTGAGAACGCAGCAGGTAGAATTATATACGAACCACCCGCTGACGGCTGCCGAGATACCCAGATAACGCCCGCGTCAGCGACTGACCGCGCTCCTAAAATCAAAGGTCGCAGTTTCTGTTCGAGGGACCCCTCCGTCCTCTGCTCGCGTCTTTTCATGGTCGTTAAAGACGAACGAGGAGTTTCCTGAACGAGGCGTTTCCCGGCCCCTAAAGTGAGGGGCCGGGGCTATCGTATGCTTTCGTATCCTATCGTCGTCTCATGTCACTGTCATCATCAGCCTAAGCCCACTGCAGGGCAAAGACCTCTTCCATGTTCCGCCAATCAACCCGGTCATATGCTTGCTGTTGCCACGTTAAACTTCTTACTCTCATCTGCCCACCTAATTTTCTGTCTCCCCCTCACGCGTATGTCTTCTCTTGTAATCCATTCAGTTACCCTTAATGACCAGTGGCTATACTGTCCACGCGCTAAGTGCCCCGCCCATATCCATGTGGGCGATGTGGGCAACGTACATATCTTTCAGTGCGTACATTCGTGCATATCATATCT